>JAPZDZ010000006.1:7743778-7754581 GCA_029783805.1 Acanthurus tennentii | reverse complement strand
CTCCTCTGCTGTTATTTAGCTGCCTCTGACCTTTAACCTGAGAGCGAGCACAATCTATAAAGGAGTCAAATCTGTAAAGAATTAAGCATGATATTAACACAAAATCTTTCGAGTGCTGTCACCTCTGTGGAGCTGATATTTGGGGGTGTTTCTGTTTGTTTAACAAACCGCACACAGAGGAAGGAGGAAGGAATGTAAATGCATGGAAAACTCCAACAAATGACTGTGTCTACTGCAAGCATATCAGATAAAAATGGCAACAAAATGCCAGATGGAAGGGAGTACATACGAGGAAAAAAGAAAAACAAAAAATGTGATTCCCAAAGTCCAACATTGTCTTTTCTTACAAGTTCTAAATCTGCACAGTACCACAAACAGCACACTGATTCATTTGACTTTATTGTAAGACAGAAAAAAGCAGCAGCCTCCAGTTAAGAGTCCTTGAATATAAAGGGAGGGCCGGCTGTGTTGATAAGATTGTCTCATCTGGCTTGCAGGGCTAAGGTGCAGTGTGCTGCCTGCGAGCAAGAAAAAAAAAAATGGAGGGCAGGATGTGGCTACTATTAGGCAGGTAATGGGATCCATCTGAGGGGCATTAGAATCAGCCAAACAGAACCACACTTCAGCACTGTTCAAATGATTGTCACAATCACTTCAAATGCACATCTTCAGCGTGTTCTGTAGGTGACAAATAAAAAAGGGGGGACTCTGGCTGTGGAGGAGCTCCTCTGAAGTTGTGCCAAGCTCGGGCATGTGCTCTTTCCTAATGGTGACGGCTGGGAGAGTAGCATGGAGACTGATGTGCATGAGAGCTGTCAGCCTCTCCCCATAACAAATGCCACCTCTCCCCCTGACAGAATGGAGACAGAAGGGAGGAACTGAGGCGGCAGGGAGGGGAGGTGTGGAGGTTACAGACAGAACCTGTGACCCAGTTGTGGCCACACCAGCTGTTTCCCCTCCACTGCCTCCCAACCACAGCCATCTCTGTAGACCACATCCTGCTAATTGGCCTATGCTGCCTTGCACACACTCACCCCCATATACACTCACATACACACACACACACACACAGTGCCTACTAAATAATATCAGTGAAATTGCTTGTTCCCGGTGAGGAAAAACATTTGCTGGTGCCTTAAGCTGTAGTTGCAAGATGATTGATAAGTGCCTCCTAACATACTTCCCAGAAATATAAAGGACTAGCTGCCATGCCGGCTAATGTCCCTCTTGACATGCACACAGACAAGCAGACAGACAGACGGACGGACAGACAGGCAGAAAGATGGAGTGCTGACGAACTGACAGACTGGCACACATAGTGCCACCAAGATTCTATGGAGGGGAAACTGTATTAATTGGCTTTCCCCCTCTGTGGGTAAGTCCTCAGAGTTGTGTGTATGTGGCGATAATGGTAGGTTGCAGTGACAGGCAGGTTATTTAATAAATCCTGGGATGTGTAAGGCAAAAAAAAAGGAAGAGCACACACAAAACAGAAGGAGAAAGATGCCCCTTTTTTGCTCTGTATCTTGTCTGCCATTGCCCACAATACTCTGATTTCCTTTTTGCCTCAGGCACTCAAACCTGCTTATACACGCACACACACATACATATGCACAGCCATACACACTCACACACACACACACACTCCTAATCATGCACCCACATAAATACACTTAATCGCTGACACACTCACGCATGGCGAGAGCAGTACTGCAGAGACATCCAAGCATGCACAAGTAGGCTATAAAAGCACACACAGAAACATGCACAAGATCTTGCTCAATCAGTCTGATTTGTTTGTTTCCTCCTAAGCATTTGAGGATTCCTCAAGGAGGAAAAAAACTTTGTATAATCAAGTCAATTATGTCATTCAATCAAGTCGAAAATCATTTCGAGCTCTTTCTCAGATCCATTGATTGCGAAGTCGTGCTGAATATTTGCTCGCTGCATTCTATTGTGCAAATAAGCCATCTTTATTTGGAACGGCAGACCAGGCCGTGCTGAGGTCTTCAATGTCACTTCCACAGACAGAAGAGCAAAACAAAGTCCTTCACCTTCTTCGCCTTAAGTCAAGAAAATAAGACAGGGCTTTACAGGGAAGGGCTGGCTGCATATTGTCTCTGAGCAAAAACAACAGTTTCTATTAATTTATAACAGCACTTTTGTCTCCTTAAGGACATGGTACATTATAGGCCCGTGAAAAATCCATCCCTGGTGAAATTGTCTAAACTCAAGGTCAAGTGCTGATGTTACAGGGACTGTATCAGCTGAAGGTGACCTTGACTGATGTGGAATATGACATGAGGGAAATGGATCTCTGCTCAGTGTGGGGAAATTATCTGTGAAATGCTGCCACTGTATCAAAGCCGGTTTGTGTGTGCACATGCCCGAGTGAGAGAGCGTGTGTGCGTGTGTGTATATGTGTGTGTGTGTGTGTGTGTGTGGTATGCATGTCCTTGTATGATAGGGTGTGCATATATGCCTCACTCAGCTGGGGGTATTGGTCATGAGAACAGCTTGCAGAAACTGCTGCAGCAGACAGGAACAAGCAGCTGAATATGAGCCTCTGCTGAATGAACAGGGCGTGTTTTTTTCTCTCACATCACATTAGAATAGTGCTGCTTCAATATTATTACCCTAACTTTGCTTCCTTTGAATTCAAAGTCATATTTGTTTCAATTGTCTCACTACTGTAGATTTGAAAAAAACAAAACAAAGTTGAGTTTTATTTTTTTGCAGAGTGGTTTGGTCTTGGCAGCTGGTCACTGTTTTTTTTTTTTTTTTGTTTGCTCTCTGAGCAAAATGGATGTTGTTGACCAGACATGTTGGACTGTTAAAGCGAAGTTATTGCCATATCTTCAGTTGTTTACATATCACAATAGAGATATATTTGTTTCCTTGTAGGGAGAAGAGTCAAACTGGTTCTGCTGGCTTCTTTTAAAGCTCAAATTCCTGATATATCGAAGATAAGACAACTGACACTGTTGGAGTGACAGGGTGGTGCTGTACACTGATTATCTTTAATAAATTAAATGACTAAATTGACATCTTTAATCTAATATTAATAATGTTAATAGCAGCATGCAATGGAGTGAAAGAGAGCTGAAATTTTTGGTTACTGTGACAACAATATGCAGGGTAATAATAATAATAATAAGAAATCAGTCTTACCTTCCCAAACTGTTCAAAATACTGCTTCACATCTTCCACTACTGTATTGGCTGACAAGCCACCCACAAATATTTTCTTTGTTCTTGTGACCATCTGGAAGGAAAAGGGCAAGAGGAGATTAGTGATGAGGCTTCAAATGCATTGCAAACACCTTTAATGAGGCTTCAAACACACTGAGTGAGCAGCACCTGTGATGGGGGGAACATAAAGGAGTGAGGACACATTGTTACCAAACAGTAACAAACGGATTCACACAATTAAGCTCCAAAAAAACACTTTACTTTAACTTTAGTATTATAGCAAGGTCACAAGTGCTCAAGGTTTTGGCAGGGAAAAAAAAAATACTCTTGGCTAAGAAAAGCTGCTCTGTGAATTCCCCTCACAATGACATTTCAAATTGAATCTCTAATCAAAACAGACCGTCACTGAATTAAAGACCTCCATTTCATCCATAAAAGTTTCTGTTTATCTGTGCAAAACTTAAAAAGAAACAACAGAAATAATTTATGGACTTTCAAAAAAACAATTAATGAGTGCTGGAAGATGGAATCAGAGTGCATTAAAGCCTCATTTAGTTTCAAACAGCAAGAATATTAAGGATTATTACCCACGGCGTCAAAAAGGGCACGAACATCTGCTGCAGAGAGTACATGCTAAATTTAGGAGGACAATTTCTCAGGGAAATACAGTAACAATTCAACACCCGTGTCAGTGCAAAATCTGTGAGGGACTATTTCTTTTATGCACACAATTAAAAATGAACATGAGAATATATGAAGTTATGGTATTTATGCACCAACATGCTAACAGCAGGCCCACCTCTATAACATGACACCTGACAAACAACTTGTAAATAAGATCCTTGATTACCACGACATTTATTTTAAGACCACATGCACATTGCTGAACAGTCTGTTTTATTTGTATGTAATATATCTGTTTTCAAGGTCACACTTAAATGTAATACTGTCGCTCGAGCACTTCATGTGTCTATGACTCCTCTGGTGTTATTGAGGTTATAGCTTTGGCCTGTTGTGACATTGCAGTGAGAGGCTGCTCGAACAGTGTGAAGGGCCTGTTTCAGCCGACCTCTGGTAATAGACACGGGAAGGTGATGGCACCGCAAATGATTAAGCATGTTTGATGTGGACATAACGTTTCCTGGCTTGAGGCACTATCGTCGCTGACAACTTTTTGTCTGGTAACTGGGAGACAGTACCATATTGAATAAAAAAAGCTCCTAAAAACACAATAATAAATTTAAATACTGGCCTTTAACTATCGGGTTTACGGTATTTCTTGCCGCTGTTTAGCAAATGAAGAAAGGACAAGATATTACTGTAGGTAATCCTGATTTAAGAAACATATTCTCCCATATATAATCCTCCCTGTCTCCTATGAAGTGCCACATTAATGCTACAGATTGAGAATCAACTATTATGATGTGGCATATAATGATTTTTGATGCGTGCCGTTTAATCTTACTGGCAAACATAAAAACGGGGCAGAAACAGCCGCAGAGAAAGTCCCTGATCTCCCTCGGCTCACCAGAATCAAACAAAAAATGAATGATGGGAGCAGGATAAACATACTCGGGAGATGCACAGCAAACTATCAAGACGGTTGAAAGAGTCTACCTTGATCAAAATGCTGACCGAAACACTTTCGATTTATGAAAGAGGCTTAACACTGAGAAAAAAGAAGCAACATTCAGCTGGAGCTGCAGTAACCATCTGTCAAGTGCTTTCCAGGTGCACACAGTCTCACAGGCACATAGCCTGCACATATGCACACAGCCTCCCACACATGAGCCCTCTCTTATTACAGTTTTTTTTTTTTTTTTTTTGGCTTCTGTGATTTCTCATGTTTTTCTTATTATATAATATTGTTTTACCACAAAATTCAATTAAGCCATCTTTTGTGAGAAAGAAAAAAAAAATATCTAAGGAGAATAGAAGCTTTTATGAGTAAAACAATCGTAATACATTTCAGTGGTTTACATTTATTCTGCCTTATAACTCCAATTTAAAAAGGCAAAAAGAGAAAAGAGCTGCACACACAGCATGTACTTCAGGGCTGGAAGTGCTGGCAACTGCAAGATGAACACTTAATGAGAAAAAAGTAACCACAAGAGTTTGTGGCAGAGACCACACACTCAACATGTAACAAAAATAATCAAGGATGTTTTACTACACAGACAAGAGCAACACGTTTTGTTCAAAGCCTCTTCAGCTCCATGAAAATATGCATTGTTCCAAAGGCTTAAACAGGCAAACAGTTTGTATAGTAATTGACATCTGACTGAAATATCTCAGAAGATCAGCATATGCGCAGATGCAATTAGCATTAATACACAAAATTATCACTGTGTGATACTCACTGGAAATCAATTTAAGGTGTTAAATAAAACATACCAAGTTTAAGTTTTACAAATGGTTTTGACACGCTAACATACCCCACACTGTAAAATGCGAAAAATTAAAAAGAAAACTTATCTAACTCTGCATTTCTGAAATGTCAGTTCTGTTTTTGTCTTAGAGGACACTGCTGCTACATTAATGACCACATTATCAGCCTGCTAACATAAGTGTGTCACCATGGTAACTGTGTGTCCCAACCACATGCCTGTTGACACATTAATGTCACATGCTAATGTTAGCATGTCTAAATGTTACATTACGTTATGTGATAAATGTGACACATGCATTGACCTCCTGGATGCTAAAATGAATGTTAGCATCCAGGAGGTAATATGCAGTATGAAATGTCACCATGGAAATTAGGTAGGCCATTTTTTTGTTGTTGTTGTTGTTCTTTTGGACTTGAGTCATCAAGGATCTAACTTAGAATCTAAGCTATCTCTTTTTAAATTCACCCAACAGGTTTAGTTGTGTAAATGAGCATTACAGGCTCTTGCTAAAGATTACAGCAGTCGTGTTGCTCATTTCTTTTTTCCAACTTCACAGTCTTTTGCTATTACTGGTTGACATGCAAAATATCATCTGGCCGGTTAGGGGTTATACGCTGGCCAAGACCCAGCAGCTGCATCATCCCCTACCCTCCTTCTCCTCCTCCTCCTCCTCTGCCTCCTTCCCCCCAACATCATGCCTCAGGCCTCAGAGGTTATCAGCCTTGGACGCTGCCGCCGGCAACCCCAAGCCAGACAGCTGCTGATAAACTGGCTGTGTGAGTATTTATCAACATCACTCACTTTTATCATCGCCAATCTGGGTTAAAAAAATAAATAAAATAAAATAAAATAAAATAAACAAGTCAATGTTCATCTCTGCTTGCCTCTCTACATCAGCTGTTTGTCCTGCTGCCCTCCTGGGCCACCCATTCCCCAGCCAGTTTTCAGCCTTGTTCCATCAGGCAGCCACCGCTCAAGTTTTTTAGCCTTGTCTTCATACTTTGACATGTCTGCCCAATAGCTGATGTGATTGCTCGAGTCCTGGTGCAACACAATTACCTTCTCTATTTTTCTGTCCATGGTGACAACAGACATTAAACCTCATAGCTTTATATTGTGTGTATGTCTCGGGCCGTACATTTTCGTTTTCCCATTCTTTGAGATACAACAGTAGGAGCAAAACGTTGTTATCGATTGTCTCATCTTTTTTTGATCTTTAATGCATTTAAACTTACATCACATTTAAATCACAGGCTAATGTTCGGTAATTTTCTGATTTCTTAAAGAACTGTTATTATTTTTTCTATGTAGTGCAATGACACCAAGCTGACTGGGGGAAAAAAAAGACTTCGAAATTGGATTTAATTTGTCACAGATCATTTTACATTTTACCAAATGCATTTTCTTTTTAACCTAACCACACACTACGCAATAGCAACCACTAGGGAACACAAAACTCTTCTCACTACATTTACAGAAACATTAGTTCTGATCATTTGGATGTAGTATTTTTAAAAGTCTCCTTTCGACAACATTTCAATTTAAGCTGACAGATTTAAAAATGGACCACTCTTCAACCCAGTTTTTCATTTAACCCAATTTTTCAAACATTCAGTTTATTTTTGCACATCCCTAAGAGACAGTAAGGAGAGTTATGAGTGCGAGTGGTTGAGCGTGCACATGCTTACACATGACTGTGTTTCTAATTTTTTTTTTTGTGTGTGTGTGTGACTGTGCGTGCGAGGGTCTGCTACAAATACTGCCCTCATGCATTACCATGGTAATAGAAGGGATGCGGCAGATACATACAGAGAGGCGTACGAAAATGCAAAAAGCCTCTGATGTACTCTTATCAGCACCTGTTAGCAGTTTTTAACAATGACAGACAGAACAAAATGACAAACCATACACCTCCAGAAACAGCATTTCCCTCTATATGGTCAACTAGAAAGAGCTAATGGAGCTGTCTTGTGACGCTTTTTACTTTACTTGCAAAGACAAGCTCTGAACTATTTCCATATTTTTAATAGTAAAAAAATGAAAGCTTGATTCTCATAAAAGCACAAATTCAACTTAAAATATCCATCTTTTAAGAGGTCAAACTCTGTAAAGTGATAGAAAATTTGGCGCATCACACTCTGTTAGAAAATTGAACATTAAAGGCTAAAAGTAACTATATTTTTTACTCAAAAATCACTAGCAAAAACTGTTACATAGTCCACATTGCAGGGCCGGCACTGATACTCCAACCTGCTTACTTTAAAGTGTAAAAAAAAAAAAAAACATCAGCTGCTGTCGGTTCACATGACAAAGAACAACATATTCAGGTCACATAAATACTGTCCAGAGTGTTTAAAAACCCAGTGCTACATCCATACACCTTAAAAAACAGGATCCATCCGCCTGCAGCATACCTACACTGTGAGACACTCTTGGCAGTTGCTGACATCACAGCGAGCAGCCAGGAAGGATGTGGAGGCCTGCATAGTGGGAGCACAAACCTGACACCTAGTAAATCCCTGAGCTGTTCAAATTATTCATATCCATCACAAAAAAATCATACGAGCGTACTGCATAAAAAGCCCTTTATTCTTTTCATCAGCTGGACAGAAGTGGGACTTACTCTCTCTGTTCTTACGCCCCGCGGTGCTTTTTGGTGTGGCAAAAGGACCCGAGAATGACAAAAGACTCTCTTTACATGTGGCTGAGTGGGACACCACAGTGCAGGTAATTGTAGCTGACAAGTCGCAGCCTCATTAAGATGTTAAGTTTGAGGTATGTGCAGTCCAGTGCTTAGGTTTAATGTTAAAAATATTCATAATTTTCACTTGATAAAATTTTGACTGCAGCAATACACCTTATCAATTTGGTATGGTCTGCAGGTGGGTCAAGGGTTTCTCAGTGGAAGCCCAGAAACAACTGAGTCAGCCACATCAATGCAAAGTGTTGCTAAAAGCTAAGTAGAGAGAAACATTTGACCTTGTTAGTACTGTAAACAAACACCACAAATGTGATAGTCACCTTTTCAAATCCATATAAACTTGAGTCTCAAATTTTCCAAGTAGCTTTAGGGGTGACCTTTTTTTGGCAAACCTTCACAGCCAGAGAGACAAATGGAAAAAATCTATGCAAAACACTCATCAGCAGTTTGGCTACTTGAACGCACCCCTCTGACTCACAAAGGAACAACTTGGGAAATATCTTTTTAGGCCATGCCAGACAAGAAATTATCAAAGTCACTCAAGACCAGGCTGTTTCACTTTGATGACTCTGATCTTTCGCCTAATTTGCACATGAGTGTGTGTCTGTGTGTGTGCGTGTGTATGTGTGTGCATAAGCATATACTATCTGTTCTCTTTTTCCTCCATAAGTGTAAACAATGCACCTCATTGCAAATTCTTTATAATATTGTGCTCCTGGTGTAAGTATGTGCTATAAAAGCGAGGGTTGCTGTGAGTGCTAAGGAAGTTGAAAAGATAAGCCTGTAGCTAATATTGCAGCATACAATATCATTATTATTTGTGGAAATTTTAGTGCTTCTACCTGTGGCAGCAAACACAATTCTCACAGAGCCTCTGTGTTGCGCCTACAAAAAGCTATTAGTGTTTTGAACATGCGTGCAGAACTGAGACTGCAAAGACAAAGCGTGAATGTTATTAACTCCCCAAGTAGGATACGAGAGGAAATGAATATAGTGTGAAACAATAAAAACATAGGAAAGGAGCAGGCACAGGAAAAAGGAAAAAAAAAAAAAAAGTGTAAGATATTTATGCAAATCTTGAGATTTACACAGACACTCCAGCTCTGATGCTCCAAATATGTTGTCTTTTAAATTCCAGCTAGAAGGGCATGACAATGATAGACAGAAACATTTATGGTTTTAGTGGAAAAGAAAAGAAAATGTTCAGTTCTTAGATAACAAATCAGTGTCTTCACCTTTCTCTGTGCCACCTTTTTTGACATGAAACTTGGATGTCCTTCAGCTTTTCAGCGTGGTAATTCAATTTTACATGAGCCTTACTATGAAGGCTCTTTTTGCACATTGTAATGCTCGTTATTAAATGAAAAATAAGTCCCAAAATACACTAGTGCTTAGAAAAATATGCGAACATCTAAGAGAATATTTGCCAAGGCTTTTTTTCGATTTATCATCAAGGTAAACAAATTTAGCATCTCCACAATATTTAGATTTTGCAAGGTGTTAACTAACACTGCAGATGTCAATGAGTCCAGCTTCAATTTATTTGATTTGCATAAAGCGCAGCAAAGTGAGATAAAATGTCAACTGTTTTGATGCGTGTAAGGAATGTCTGGGGAGCAGTGGAGCACAAAACTAAAGGTTCCTGCAGCTGAACTTGAAATATTAGTTTAAGAGAAGATGCTCTCGAGACTATTAGTGTGTTTTCATCACAAAACAAGAGGGCTCTCTATGAGCATGTGGTAGTTAAATAGTGGAATGTCATCACAATAACAAAAAGATAAGTGATTGTATAAGTTATAAAAAAATTTATACAGGGGATAAATTGTAAAACTTTCACACTGCACTTACTTCTTTCTGGCTGCTTCAATCACATGACCCTGGACTGAATGCCATGAGTCAATAAATGTTAGTAAAAACACATATTCAAGCGGACGTCCATGGAGGAAAACATAAAGACATAAAGCTGTGGGGAGAATAAAAGGCTGCTGCATTGCTCTTCTTTTGCTGTGGTGATGAATGGAGCAGCTGCAGTAACTTCATAATCCATCTTTTTAATTTTCATTCCTCTTTCTCTGCCCAGCTCCCTCACTGTTTTGACCCGGCGTTAGTCTCTCACCTCCTTCTGTGTTGAATGAATCAGTGCTGCCGATTTTAGACCTGCTTTTTCCCAGACCTTAAAAATTTGAAACACCAATGCCTCTCTCGCAGTGGTCAGTCAGGCAAAAGTGGCTATTTTTGTGTGAATTTCTTTTCTATCTTCCTATAAATTTCATCTCAGGACAGCAGCGTCTCAAACTGCATATTGCATAAGACCGAACAAAGTTTTCTGCCGTTCCTGTGCAAATGCCTGATTCAGACCTTTAGTAAATATGGACGCAATTTGACTGTTTAGCACCCATAAAAGGCTCAAAATCCCTGGCAAATATAAGCCTACATTAGTATTCAGGATATCAAGGACAATGTTAAATTGTAATGTTGAAAGATCAACAAACACTAACTGCAAAGTTGCAAATAGAAGCTT
>JAPZDZ010000006.1:7702416-7741072 GCA_029783805.1 Acanthurus tennentii | reverse complement strand
AACTTGTGCCAAGCGACGTCCAAGATGGACAAAGTGTGGTAGAGCCACCAACAAGTCAGTTCCAGTGACGTCTAGCTGGTGACGCTCCCTTCTCTGGCCCTAAAACAGCGCATGTCGGTGCAGGAGACCAGAGAGGAAAATGCTTTTTATGTCTCTTTGTGTTCAGCTCTTAGTATTTTTGCTTTCAACTAAATCCATTTGTTTTAAAGTGAATTGTTTTGTCCTGTTTGTAGTTTCAAATATCAGATTTATTTAACTGTTTCATTATATTTGCTGTCAGCTGTATAGGAGACATGTTAAGTTATTGCTGATAAAAACACAATATTTCCTGATTTGGCTGCTTCATAATAAAAGCCTTTAAATAACAGTATAATGTGGAACCCTTATTGTGAAGAATTCATATGAAATTAAATCAATTTAATCAAATAATTAGCCAAGCTTTGTTAGCATCCATTTATGGGGCAATGTTTTTTACAACAACAAAAACAAGAAAATCTGCTAATACTGAGAAGCAGGGTAAAGAACCAGCTACAGTAAGATGTTAAAAATGCTACATTCAACAGGCTCTCACGACACCCCTGTAAACAGTTCACCTCCAACAGGTAAACAACTTCCTTTACCTGCTGTGCAGTGAGATGGAAAAACACTTGCAGCAAAAACAACATTTGACTCAAGACAAGCGGGTCATCAATTAAAGACACACCTTTGTGCGGGTAGCCTTGTTTTAATGGAGATGCAAATCCCTGCCGCGCTGGGCTGACACGTCGAGTCAAATCGAGTTTAGCAAAGCAATCACATGTTTATGGAAAAGGTGTGTTGTGTGGCTATGGGGCAATGTTTTTTACGAGCCGGTACCCATGACACACACATGCACACATGCAGGTAACACAACAAACAGTCCTGACACCAGTTTCCCTCCATTCTGCTGACTGACAGCTGGTGGCAATAAGGTGCAAGAAGCATAGCAAAGTGCCCACGAAGGCAGAAAAGTTATAGGATGTAAACAAAGCAGGTTTGTAAAGGTTTTAAACAGCACACTCGAGTTAGTAATGAAAACTTTCATAATACCTTTAATTTTTTTTTTCTCCATTCTAATTAATACTTTAAAATGTTTATTAAATGTTTAATCATGTGGACCGACTATAGGAAATAAAAAAGATGTCGACCTCACTGAACTAATCCTGCTGACCTTTTAAACCCTCTTCAGAGGGCTGAGCAACGGATGACTCTGACATAGTTTGATCCTGCTTTCAGTCCAGCATGGCACATAGAGGAGACACAGTCAGGACCCTGCAGCCGCTTTTAACGGCTATTTTTGGGATTTGGCTCTGATCTTTATGCTAAAGTGCCTCCCAGTCTACTCTGGGTCTCTGCTGCCCTCTCCCTGTCTCTGAACTTGAACCAGGTTGAGGGCCTTCCTGCTTCGTTGTGTCTTAATTCACTTGTAAAAAGTCAAGTCATCTAATTTTTGGGAACCAGCTTCACAAGCAGTGTGTCAGTGGTCTTTGCAGATCTGCCCAAGCTTTCCAAGTAAGAAAAAAAAAAACCATAAATTCTCCCCCCAAAAGGATTTAAAATCTAAAAGAATTCTCAGGACATTAACTTCTGTGGAAATCCAGTAGAAACTAGTCAAACATAAAGTTCTTGTGAAGTGACTAGCTGAAAGAAGTCTAATGACATAAGCTTTTGCATAATTTTAAGACCAAGGAGGGGGAGGAGGGGGGTTAGGGTTGACGTCAGTGGACGGGAACACATGAGGGACACAAGGTGTGCTAAACAGGTTACACATACACATTACACATGCAGTTTCAGTGCACTGCATGTGGAAAGCCATTAAGAAATTCCAGTTATCCTAAAGCAGCATTTGCCAATAAACAACAATGAGCTTTTGATACCTCACAAACAAACAGCAAGTCATGGTGGTTGTGCAACAGAAACATTTTCTCTGTAGTAAATAATCTCTCCTGCCTCAGTTCTTTGAGTGGCAGCCTTTTTCAATAAGTTGATGTTCTCTTGCATGACCCTTGACAATGATACCAAATGTTAATTTTAGTAACAAGACCCCTGTCTTGCTACTGACAGTAAGCACTGCAGGGGAAAACAAATGGGATTTTAACTTCCAATTTTAATAATGGCTTTTTATGACAGGCTCTCCAACTGCCCACCTTACCCTCCGTCCTGCACCTCCCTCTTTCTATCTCTCTCACACACACACGAACACACACACATTAATGTTTTCGGAAAACAATGCAGCTAATCATCCAGGAAGCCTAATCTCTGAAAACGTGGTCATGTGAGTGACGTGATAAGGAAAGGTGGAGCAGATAAGAGAGAGAAGGTAGGGCCCTATTTAAAGGAGAAATATCCTTGTTTCTTCTTTTAAACTCCAGTTTCTCATGTAACACACATGCATGCAGCTAAAGGTAACACTGCCATGCACACTGTTTGCTGTCCCATTCAGTTTCTTTCTTTAATCCTCTAACTACGATAAAGACAGATTTTTTTGGCTGCTCCTAAGAAATACTGATATTGTGATAACTTTTTAAATTGAGATTTAGCTTGATTAAAGGACTTGTTTTTTTCATTTCACTTCAGGCTATTAGAAAGGAACAATGTTGTTTTAAGCTAAATTTTTCTGTTTGCTCCTTCATTAGAGATTCAAATGCAAATAGCATGTTTAAAAAAGGTTGTGACTACTAAAAGAAAAGCAATGATTATGTAAATTAAAGGAAAAAAAACTCTAACATCTAGTGGTAAGGTTGCAGATTGCAACCAACTTAATACAGCTCCCCTTTCACGAATGTATGGAGCCTATGGAGCCTGTGGGGACTGCTAAATACTCAAAAAAACTGAGCTACAGAGGAAAAAAGGCCGTAAGGGGGCCAAGTCTGTGGAAGAGGACTGACTCCATCTGTGGAAAGAAAGTGTTCATTCAACAGTAGAACAAAATAATTCTTATTTTCAAGTGGTTTTACACTAATGAAAACATAATTATCATTTTATTTGAAGTAGTAAATCCCCCTAGATCTTTCACATTGGACCTTCAGATATTCAGAGGACATTTGAAATATTAGACGATAATGTTTTGTATCTGTGAACAACTGCAGGAGGAATGAAATCCTTCTCATCAGTTGATTGAATTCTTCATCCATTTAATATTGGTACAGTGCGACGGCTAGGCATGCTTTCCTTTCAATTTTCTTTAAAACACATTCTGGCCATTCTTGGTGTGCACAAGTCGGGATGCAATGCAGTAGTGCATGGCTGGTTACATGGAGCAAATCACCAGGAAGCTGAGAGCACGGCCAATGTCATCCAGAGGACATATTAATGAAGTTGAACACACAGCTTGACAAAATATTGACAATGTAAATTTTTCTCTGTCAAATATCATTAAATTTCTCATGGACTGTCTTTTTTCACCTGCCTCAGTGGCAAACCAAATATCCGTGAGTTTTAGACTTAAAATGAGACGGAACAAGCAGCCTAAATGTGTCACCTTTATCCCTGGAAAACTATAAGAGGCATTTTTCCACAACTGTCTATTATATCAGAGACAAGGAGATTAATCGATTAATCAGGAAAATAACTGGCGGATTAATCAATGATGAAAATAATCATTAGCTGCAGCCCTAAATAATTATGTAACCATGTAAATGGTTTACACAGACTTTAACTCACACTGGCAGTAGCGGCACTGTTGTCTAAATATAAACGCAGCCACATATGACTAACTGAATGCAACCTTGTTAATCATTTCTAAGTAAAACAAACTCCAGGCAACTGCCAAGATGATGGAAACAAAATTCATTGTACTACAGAGTTAATTATGTGGATCATTGTGTTCCAAAAATAGACCGTAAGTGTTCATCATTATGCATGGCTACCAAGGTCATCAGGCATTCAGTATCTTTAGAAAAATGGATTCGACTTGTGGTTAGCAGCAGTCTGGGTGTTTTACCTTTATGCCTTTTAATGTTCGCCTCAAGGACATTAATGTGTGTTTTCCTGGTGGACGGAGCCGGTCAGGACTCTCCTCCACAGCGCACGGTGGTGTGATCTGCACTGTGTGTCATATGTAATGCAGGGAGCTGCTGTGGCTGAGGTAAGTGTAATCTGCTGCATTTTGTGAGACATCACAAATGGTCATTTCTGCTAATTATTAGGGACCTGCCAAAGGATATATTGTAACATTAAATGTATTATATGCATTATACAGATTATAGCATTAAATGAATACTGTGTGGAGTTTCTTTGTAACATTTCTGGCTAGAAATTATTAAACCGATATATAAAAATACTCTATGAAACCTTTAATTTGGAAATTATGTCACAGCAAGGACACTAGTGATAAACCAGAGAAATAATGTGAACAATAAAATGAAAAATAATAAAAGTAAATGAAACAATCACTGTAATCACAAACTTAAAATCACCATATCACTTAAAATAAACTTCTTTAAAACAGTACATTAAAAGAAGGAGCTCATTCACATCGACATTAAAAACAGATGTCCTTTATTTACCCTCTGCTCGTCCGGCAGCTTCCTTAAACCAACTGTTTTCCATTGTTGTGCTCTGTCAGAGCACTTTTGACAGTGTTTTAAGTCACCCCAGACAATGGTCTTGGTCCACTTAATTGATGTAATTAATGTTCATCACGGTGAGTGTTTGCTGAACGACTTCTAAACCCCGAGCCTCTCGGCTTCTCTCAGGAGAAGAACTGGGCGAGCATGAAGCACTCGAGTTTTTTGTCATGCTTCACAGGAACCTAGAAATGAGTGGAATAATTCTCAGCTCTTAAGCATGCTCAGAGGAGCTCAGCGGCGGGGTTCAACTAAGTCACTCTCAATGGCCTGGATAGCTCCCAGGCAATTCTGACCAGCCGGCGTCCAGCTACCTGGACACACATCCGCTCACCCCACAATACACAATCATTTAGCGGCAGGTGATGCATGGCGGAGCAAGCACAATAGTCCTGACTAGATGTCATGTAAAAGGGGAATGTTTACACTCTGTCTGTGGCTGTCTGTGCGTAGCCATGCTGCAATGCTTTGTGCTTTGTGTCCTTGAAGCACCTAGTTGTGCTGTCCGGAGGTGTCTGAGGTAAAGCGGAAGAGGAGGAGATGTATAGAAAAAGTCAGGAGAAGGGTGTAAAATCTTACTTTGTGTGGTGGAAGATATTTTGTTCTCTCATCTCTGAAATTATATAAACTGCTAGTGGCTAGTGGGGGCCTCAGCTGCGGTGAAAATAGGCCTCAACTGCCTCGCTCCCTAACAATCTACTCCACATCTCTGAATCTTCCTTCTCTGCCCCTAAGCAGTGACAGAAACAAACAAAATCCTCCTCCTCTCCACTCTTTGTCTGTATTTCATTTCCTCAGAGGAAGAGGGCTCTCTTAAAATATTCAGCCACTTTAAAGTGGCATGTCACACTGACCAGGCTATTTTCTTTGATGAGCTCTACTCCTAATCCTTCAATGATACATCTTCTTCCAACTCCATCACTCAACTGAGGTGCCCTACAGAATAGTTATTGGTTAAAGAATCTGTGGAAAATAAGGAATTACTGGGTTTGCAAGCAGCTCTTACACATCAGGCGTATAAAATGTAGCTGTGTGACACTATGGTCAAATGGATTTCTGTACACAGTCCACACACACCCTCAACATGCTGCTGGGCCCTCAATCTCAGCCCTCAGCCTTGGCTCAGCCCACCTGCCCCACCTACAGTGTAATTCACTCTCCAGCTAAAGCTGGGTAGTAGGCCTGACCCCCACAGCTCTGGCCGTCACTTACTGCTGACCTCCAGCAAGGTGCCAATGAAACATGTCCATTGAGTGGTGAGCAGAACAAACTGCCTCACCTGGCTCCTGCTGACAGCTCAGCATTTTGAAGAGCAGTAACGGATCAACACAGGTTCAGAGCCGCACAGCCAGGCCACCTTGCCTCTGGCCTGAGAAATGCACTGCAGCAAATACCTGCTAGGGGGTTCATTTTGAGGCTGAAAGATATTAAAAACCAGTCAGAGTGCTGATTTACTGACAAATTCTGCTGTCATTTAAAAAATATACAAAGATTTTATTTAATAACAGTGCAAATATTATGACTGAAAAATGGTCTTAGCCTGTTATGAGCAGCCCTTCTCTCTGATACATGAGTGATATTTTGGAAAAATTGTATTTGTAAGAGTTTCTTCTTGGAGCCATGAACACTACATTTGAGGCTACAAATTCAGCATCATCTCAATGCATTAGAATTGCTTGATGAAGACATTTTACAGGAAGTAAACTTAATAGGGCTTAAGCATTTTTTGCTCAATACTCTGAGCAACAACTCTCATTAATCCTTCAATCCTTGCAGGCGTATTAGCTAACAATTGTCTCCTCACACATCTTGCAAACACAGAGCTGCACTGACATCACTCAGGCCTCGTTTTTCTGTGTATCTGTAGAAGTCCAACATTAACTGGCATATAAATTATAATAGCAGAGCCACACTATGACTTCAGTGTCTCCGTCTACACCAGTCGCTCTGTTTTTTAGATCTGTGCCCTTTGCACAGCAGGGTTGCACCTTAAACTGGGAGTGGCTGACCATATATTTTTTTTATTTTGATTTTGTAACTAGGTACATAAGCTACTAACAAATCAAAGCTTTATACAGTTGCACAGTTTATCATCATCAACAACATTTTACATGATCCAAAATCTAATTTTAAATTCTGCACGATAGTTTAAAAAAGGTTCTGGATAAGAGCATCACTGAAACTACTAAAGATTGTATTTATTTGAAATAATATTGTTTTCCTGTGCCTGAATGAAAAATATTTACACTGACATTTTAAAAAAAGGAAGCACAGGTTACAAGAACATCAACAAAATTAAATGTAATAAACAAGAATCAATACAAAAAAGAAAAATCAAGAGTACTTTCCTGAGTCACTGAATAAATGTAGTTTTTAATTTTAGAAAATAATCAGGCTACAACTACAAATGTTACAAAACAGGATAAAAAAGTACACATTTTGGTTTTTGCAAGATAGAGACAGATTCTTCCCTTTCAGTGTTTCAGTCATTAAAATAGCAGCTACAGTGCTTTTTTTTTTTTCAAAGGACTGAAACCAAGGAATTTTTAGACAAATGAGAATAAAGCTCCAATTTTACAGGGTCATAAAAGCTTATTAGAGCTTTAGCACAGCGTCTCTCTGATCTTTCACTCTTCCTACCTTTACCTCTCCAATTCAGTGAGAAAAATTTGCCTTTTTGTCCTGCAAATATTTTGACCTTTATAAAATGGAGCGAGTGCAGCTGCAGTTCTTCCAAAGACTTGACTATTCTTATTTTTGAATACACCGATTCTTTGTCACCCCCTTTTTCTTCCTGTCCGTGCTCTCTCAGCTGTGTGGTGCAAAGCCATTTACATAAACACAGTAACTGGAGGACCCACGCAGCCTAATAACTGGTGATTCTGCATCTGACAGCTCGCTCTCCATCAGGCCAACCTCTGGCTGCAGTCTAGTGTCTGCCTCGGCTTGTACCCATAAAAACAGCAACACCAACGTCAACAATTCAGAGCGTGAGAAATAGGAGGCGTGGGGAGAGTGTGTCTGATTAGAGTCCATTGCATGAGTCTCACGCTCACTGCAGGAGATTTGGCCTAGGGCCATGCTCCAGATCTGGGGGAGTTCCAGGTGTATCCAGCTTATCAATCCTGCTTCATGAGTCAGGCCTCCGCTTTCCCCTCACAGCGAGCAAAACAAATTCAAATACGATCACGGTTAATGGATACCCAGCACAAGCAGCACTGCTCACAAGCTAAAAATGGAAACTGGCTAGTAATTGTAATATGTTAGCTGCCCAGCAGGTAGTGAAAATGGACATGACTGTTCACACTGACTGCAGTTCAAAGGAACGTCAGTGATTTAAAAGTCTTTTTAAAACTAATCAAATCAGTGTTTTGATGTCTTCCACAATTTTTCATTATTTATCAGCACCAAATATCATCAACCTGAAGTTTTGGGCATTACTGCTAAAAAATATTTCATAAAAATTTGATAAAAGAACTGTGGTTATGTGTCTCAGAACCTCAAAACTGGCTCAGTTGTAGCATTTAATTTCTAAGAGGGTCTATTTAATGACTTTAATTTCCTTGTGCATAAGAAATGTGGTAATAAATACAAATTAAGTCCAGATTATTAGATTACTGTCAGGTAACAGTGGTAGGAGATGTATGCTATTGTTAACCTATTAATTTTTAATAAGACTGTTATTATTGTACAATAATAAGGGAAAATCAGCAGATTATAATTTAGCTGTACATACATTTTTCTTGTTTTTTGTTTATAATCAATTTTAAATTGTATTTTCTCTTAATTTATTTTATGGCCACAATTGTCTCTGAACCTCCCTGACATTGGCACTTCCAATGGTTTCTCACTATTTAACTGATCAACAGGTGGCATTAACAGGTGCTGCAATGCTCCAATGAGGCAGGGAAGAAGAAAACATGGATGTACACAATGCTGGATTTAATATACTAATAAAATATTTAAAATAAAAATTTTGACGACTAAGTCTTAATGTAAACATTACTTTTGTTTGTTGGCAAGAAAACTCAATAGTGCCTCTTTAAATCCACACTGGTTTCGGAGGGCTCGAGCATGTGCATTGTGGCTTGTAGGTTAATCAGACTTTTCTAATCCTGAGACACACAAAGAGCAACCCAATGCTAATGTAAAACGGGGCCCAAATTAAGTCCTATTATAGATTTCTCAGTTCAAACCATTTGTTGTCCTTTAATTAAACTGGATAGTAGACCTGAAGCTAACAATAATTGGCAATGGCATTGCCCTGAGCTAAAGTTGGCCTTAGGCTTGATTTCATGTATCTAAAAGAGGTCAAAATTACAAAGCATTTATTCCAAGGCAAGATTTGAATGAAGCATGAATGTGGAGCTGAATTTATTGCAAGGTAGTGCGTTAATCATGTCAACAGTATGACTCAGAGCATACGAACATACTGCTTAAACCTATTTTACATGTGGTTCAGCTTAAGCCTCTGCCATTTCTGTTCACTGTGCAGAGTCATGAGGTTGGTACATAACAATTAAAGGAGAGTTTAAAGCTTTAGCAATATAAGGTAGCATATGTGAAAGATCTAATAAGCCTCAAACAAACCCCCCTTGTCGCGGGGGTATGTGCCAGCTCATCATGCGTTAATACAACACATCATGTCCGTGTATTGTTCAAACACACATACAAACAGTCCCACAAAACAGCCATTTCTTGTCTGTCTGCACAGTAGCCAACCGTAGGCAGCACAGAGCTGCAGAAAACAGGCTTAGACACACAGTTCTACATGAAAACCCTTCTTTTCCATGAGCTGATCCTTCTTTGTTCTGCATAAATGCCAATTACATAATTCTCTCTGGCATGCAAATCAGATTAGATGAGGCCATGGCAGATCACCTATACCGCTCGGTCTCGTACTGCTTCCAAATCCACAAGAATAGAACATTTCAGGACAACACAATTCTATGCATTTAACATTTTAATCAGTTTATTCATGATGCAAGAAGAGAATACAATTCTTCATGTAAAAAATTAATAGTCCCATTAATAATAATTTACATAAAGTAGGTACATTTTTCAGTTACACCTTGCTATTTTTAATGCTGAAAGATATGCAGTATTTTTTTTACACATATGCTGGTATTTGTTTAAATAAAACACAATTTGAAATTTTGATAGTAAATCATCAGGGGTATTACAGAATGTTAGAGATGTCCAGGAGTGTACATGACATACTATATCAGGGGAATATTTGTATGCGGAGAAGAGACACTGACATTCAGCTTGTGGGCACTGATACCCAGGATCATGCTGCGAAAGGGAACCAATGCAAATTAGCAAATCGAAGAAAAGTGACACTTTGCTGTTGGCTGTGGGAAGTCATCAGTAAAATGCTGCAGCAGTGCACAGCGCAGTGAAGAAAAAGCACAAAAGTGTTCTGACAATCCTTTTTCTGTGTGCGTGTGCGCAAAGGGGGTGCATGTGTGTACCTCTGCGTGTATGCGCATGGGCGTCTGTCTATGTTTGTTTCAGCCCAGGGAACTAAAGAGCAGAACAAACCAGAAGTTGCCTGACAGCACAAGACCCTACCCAAAGTGAACTTTGAGGATGCAGGGACAGCTGGTGGAGGAGAGAAAGAGAGTAAAAAAGAAAGAGAGAGAAATGGAAAGCAGAGAAAAGATGTTGTGACTGCATTGCATTACTCATGATTTTTGGGAAGACCTTGTGTCATAAACCACTATATAACACAAAGCACACTCGGAATAGATTTATTTATTGTGTATGCGTGTGTGTACAATACTTGTGTTAGACTGAGTGTAGAAATAAAAAAGCAAAGGTTAAAGAAGGCTTTTTTTTTTTTTTTTACCACAAATGTGTGTGAGAGATGCTAAAAGAACCAGTGAAGTTCATAAGCTATGACACAAAATGATAATGCGCTATAGGCTGCCTGTCAGAATATGGAATTATAAATCTGTGTCTTCCTCTGAAAACACAAAGTGTTGATACATTTCTCTTTTACATATTACAGCATACAGTGGTTAGGCTGCAGGCAAATTGCAGTGAATCTGAGTATCCAAGCATACATGTTCTGAGTGCACAGGCCAGGCAGCGATATATGTATGTTACAGTTTGCATTAATAGATGCAATGCCAGTCCCTCATTCCTTCCGGCTCTCTTTTTTTTTTTAAATGGTATTATGAAGCACACAAGACCAGTGACATTAACTTGATATTCTGCTTTCATCTTAGTACATAAGAATGTAAAAAAATATGTGGTAAAAACAAATGAATGTAATGGTTCCAAGAATTTTCTCTCTGTATGTCCTAGTCCCTCATTATCTGTCATTTATCTTTTTAAACAACTTAAAAACCATTTGCACAGATGAGATATTTCCATTAGACAAGAAGACTTTTCACGTGGAACATAAAAACATAAGGCGTTCTCTTATATTGGCCCTCAGCTAAAAACTATAGTCTATTTTTGTGTGCTTAAAATGCACTGTTCTTATAAAGGGGCTAAAAATGCATTTCCGATCAAATTCAATTCGTTGCCTTGTGCACCAAGAGACAAAAAGCTATATCCCCGCAATTCCTGCCAGTTGTGAGCACATCTGGATTGTGCACATAAGGTAAACATGCTGAACCAGTAGCCAGCGGACATACAAAGGAAAAAAAAAAACACAGTGCACAATAATAGGCTTGATGCCTCAGCCCCTCCTGTGCTAAACTATCAAACAGAGCAATGTGTCCCTGCTGTAGGCCTGGCCTGCGGGTCCTGGGGACAGATATAGAAAGATACAGATCTATAACCTGCAGTATCAGGGCCTAATTGATGCAGGTCTAGCATGCAGGGAAAATCGACATGACAGGCATCAGCCACGTGTGACAAGCTTTATCGGTTTGTCTGGATCTCCTGGCTAGGAGGAGTTAAAGTAATGTCAACACGCATGCGTTGCACACAGCTCATTTACGCTGTTTTTGTCATTTTCTTTGTTTAACAGTGTATGAAATTGTCGTGAAGCTTTTCCCGTTTGTGGCACCCGAGGAAGGCGGAGCTTGTCAAAATGACAGTACAGATTGTGGTACCAAATCCTGCTTGAATAGAAAAAAAAAGCCCCAGCAGTGTGAATTTGAAATGCCTGCTTGGAATACCCCAACAGATCAGCGATGAAATGTGTTAAAAATTTGCGAGAAACATCTGAAACACAGATGTCTAGCGGATGTTTCCCATAACACTTCCTCCTCCTCTGACATGATGAGCTGTCTCTCTCCTATTCACATGCTAATGCTCAATCAGGCTGTCCAATACGGAAGCATTTCCAACCACAATTTTTTTTTTTCCCAAGCAATCAATTTACCTTGGAGAGAGATAAAAGCTTAAAGAGTCACATAAGAGGCAAGCTGGAGCAAATGGTGATATGAACTGAAAAAAAGGAGGGAAAAAAAAAAAAACTACCAAGACGGGAAAGAGGCAGTTGGGGAATAGCTGGATAATGTAGGTATAAACACACAAGTCTGTGCCTAGGAAGGCTCGACTGAAGCTCATTCTCATCTAAGCTGAGTTTCCCCCACTGCAGGAGGGACTTCCAACACCTTCAGCTGCAATATAAATGTTAATAGAGTTCAGGGAAAGAAAACGAGGCGTAAACAAACAAATGTGGTATTCCATGCTTTGGGGCAGCAGGAGGGCCCTGCCATTGAGCAGTATGTCTGAGCGTGTTCGTACGTGTGTGTGTGTGCGTGTGTGTGCGTGCGCGCGCTTGTGTATGCATGTGCTTCGGGAATGAACAGAGAAGAGGGAATAAAGATGGGGCTTCTCATATACTTGGTATGAGCCAGGCAGCAGTGGACCTCCAGCAGTGGAGGCCCCCCAAAACCCTTCCCTCAAAACTCCAGCGAGACTCCGCCGTAAGACAGACGGATCATTTTCTACATCCTTAAAAAAAAAAAAAAAAAAAGAAAAGGAAAGGAAAAGGCAGCTTTGAGGTGGAGAGCTGCTCCAAATGAAATCCACCATCATTAACTGCAACTACACACACCAAGCATCCAAAACCAAAACAAAAGGTCTCCTTTCAAAATTAAGTGCATTCTAAAATATCAAAGTATATCAAATATACAGTATTTATCTGTTATATATAGAGCTTATGTCAGTATTGCTAACTTTTTGAGGTTTAACAGTGATTTACAGCACACAAAAGCAGGACAGTGAAAAACAGAGAGAGATGAAGGGTAGGTGGGTGGTAAACACTCACATCCTCATTCTAAGCACACAGGCAGCCACAACTCTCCGTCCTGACTTGTTCAAAGGGTTGGCAACCTTCAGACCAATTAGACATCACAGGGCAGCCTGCACAGCACCCAGCTTTCATATAAACGGCTCTCCATGAATTTTTAATCAGCTATAATTTAAGGATTTAAATAAAGATCAAATTCTTCCGGCTGCACTGCGAAGAGGTGTCTGCCTATGTGCGTGTGTGTGAGAGTGTGTGTGTGTGTGTGTGTGTGTATATTTTTATGCAATCAAACGGAAGTGAGTTGCATGAATGTGTTCATCTGTTTCACTCACCCCCCCACCCCCCCGACTCTCTCACCCACACACACACACCTCCCACCCTTAATGTTTCCTCTTCTTTCTCTCCGATCCCACCTGCCAGTGTTATGAGCAGGAGCCCGGCAGGTTGTCTAACCCAGGGCAGAAAATTTCCTGACTGACTGGTTGACTGGTTGGCTGGCTGAGTGGCAGCATGTGAAGAGCAGGAGACAGATCTGCAGGGAATCACTGACAGATGTAATTAATGAGGTCATACTTGGAGTTGGCAGTCCGCTTCATATCCAATTCCTGCCGATCACAACTGAACACACCTGCAGCTCTAACAGCAAGAAAAAAAAAAGACAATACCCCCTTTACAGTGTGAGGGACAAAGACTCATTTTTAGAATATATTGTCCCTTCTGAATCTCTGATAAGACTTCACATTCTTCACACTACCCAAACACTATCTAAACTGCGGTGACAGAGAGTGAGTTAGCAGGTGAAATATTTTTCCTTTACAGATATTTCAATTTAACAAGTATTTGAAAGCACAAACATTTTTGTATCTTAACTGTGAGCTTTTCGTAAGTACAACCAGACATTTTATCTCACTTTTGAAGATTATGTAGGTTTGCCTTCTGTTTTCTGTTCTCTCTTATAATTTTACATTTTTTTCTTTGTGGCCTGTGTTTTTTCTTTTTACTCTTTCTGTTTTACTCTGATTTTCTAAAGCTCGGAGGTGCAAAATCTCGGCCCTCTGGTGTTGTGATCTCTGTAAAATGCTGATACAGGTCAAAAGTCCAGCAACGCTTATAGTATACGCGCTAACTTTATTGTTACATCAGTGTTTTTTGGGCTAAAAACCTTCATCATGATAACCCCGATGAAGACCACAAACCAAAAAATGTTGGTCTAACAATAAAGTTGTTCCACATACTACAAATGTTACTGGAGTTTTGACCTTAGACTCTTTATCTTCCCTCTGCACCTTTGACGAGTGTGAAGTGGAGCCTTCAGCCCTTTCCTCTGCTTTTACTTTGTAAAATGCTGCCTGTTATTTTTTTAATATGGAATGTGGTGTTTTTGGGTCTAAATCCCTTTGGTTTTACTGTTTTATTTTGGATTTGTTTTTTGTTTTTTTATTGTTTTGGGTTTTTTATTTACTTGTGTGAGTCTCTGCACATTAATGCTCTTTGTTAAAAAAAAATCTAAAAAGAAACAAAAACATTGCTTTCCTTAAAAAATAATAATAAATAAGATAAAAATTGGCAAAGCAGTCAACACAAATAACAAAAATACCAACTGTGAACACTTGAAAAATGCACGCAATAACAATAAGGTTTCCTTATGTTTTCCACAATAAAACTAAACTGGCAGGGTCATTTCATGAACTTAAGGTTAGATAAACAATATTACTGAAATCACCAATGGACACACAAACCCTGAAAAAACACTGTTCATAAAATGAAGGCTCTCCTTCACAGCATGGTCCTACCACAGTACATTTACACAGGGAAAACAGTAGTCGTACAGTTAATTATGCTGAATGTCATTGAGTATTCCTCTATTTCCACCTGGACCATATTATAGCATCTCCTGGCCTGGTTTCTAACTTTGTGGTGGAGGGAGTTTATTACCTGTAAACAAGCAGGAAAACAGGCCTTGTCACGATTCACTGGGGCTCTCTCACTCATCACTAATATGTGAAAATATGTATTCAGGTCAAAGATTTCAGGCCTTCCCTGGAGACCCTGTCAGTCTTCAGTCTTCCTCTTCTTCAAACATGCAAACAAACACATGTACTAAAGGGCACATGGTGCCTAGAAAATACTGTATACTCATAGGAGAACACAGATACAAGCACATACATTACACGAAACATGAGTATGGCTGTGGTTTGCATGAGCATGTATGTGCATTTACGTGCACACTTACATTTTCCCCTCTCTCTCTCTCTTTCTGCACATGAGGCTGACCAGCCATTACAGCTTCAATGGAACACTTACTAACCCTGAAAACAAAGGAGAGCCTTGGCAATGCTCTTGTTATCCATCACCCCTTCAGTCTTGCATAAATAACTCTTAATAAATAGCATCATCATGTCAGAGAGCTTTCAGCTGCATGGCCTCCCCTGCAGCTCCAACCTATTTTTTCTCCACTCTGCACTTTTATCCTTACTTGTTTAGCATTTTTGCCTCACTTAGCATTAAGAAGATACAAAATATTTCACATCCAGGGTTCTAGTGACTCTTCAAGGATGTGAGATGCAATTCCCTCTGATGGTTTAGGTACACTCGCTCCTCTGGCAAGCTGTGGTAAATTTAAAACCACTCTGACTGACCATTTCGCCCAACAGCAAGGCATTACCAACCTGATTAGAGAGGTCTATTTTAAGATGGAGACACTCTCATCTACAAGAAACAATCAATCGATGAATGGCTAGGAGAGTATGAAAACAACCCTTTCTCAGAGCTCAACAATAATGATTGCCCGAAGCAAGTGAAATGTCATGTCAGGTGAGTAAATTTAGCAGCTTTATATAATCCCATTGGATTAAGCAACATTTATTCAAACTAAATGTTTACTCAACATAATTATCTTGTTTATACTGATTTAAGTTTTTTTGTTTTGGCAGATGCTAGTTGACCTAGGTTTTGTAGCTAATAATGCTACTTGCATCCAGCAGGTGAAGGGAAGTAACGAAATGCTTTATTGTACTCGAGGAGTTTTTAGGTGTCTCTTCTTTACCTAAGCAATTTCTCAACTGTAAAATTTTACTCTTAAATTAAAAACGAATATGTAATCCTTAGATTTTTTTTAAAACAAGCTCATTTTTTGAATTAGTTTCAGGGAAATTAACAATTAGTTCTTCTTGTTTTTGTATTGATATGACTTGAGGTTTAGTTAATCTTGCACAGAAGCAGCAATCGTAAATGTTAAAAAAAGCTACTTATTGCCTTGTATTCCGAGTTCATTTCAGAGCCTGTACTTTTTTTAGTTTTACTTAAATATAAAAGATGAAGCAGCACTTCAGCTTTTATCAGAGTTCTTTTTACAAATGTATCTGTACTTCTTCTTGAGTACAGCATGTGCGTACCTCTGCTACTGCTCTTTATTTCCTCAACCAAACCAAGCGGTTTTGTTGCCTAAAACATGCGCTATGGAAAACTAAATGATAAATTTAAGGCAAAATTTTTTAAAAAGCTGTGGTTTGTGGCTTGATCTCCCATACCATTGTCTTGTGTTTAATCCACTCAATCATCATTCTGGTGAAAATCTATTTCATTTTCCAGTTGCATTAATATCCTTTTTCCACATACAGTATTTCTAGTTGTTGCTGCAGAAGAAGTAATGGTGAATCAGATGATTAAGTGCTCACAGCTTGACAGCTTATGTGGGATAGACCTTGTCCAAATATTCCTTTTAAGGTGTTTTCAGTTTTTAAGTTACCCTCTTCATGAACTATCTTAACCTCGTCAAATTTGCAGCAGTTCAGTTCTGATTGTCACATTGACTCCAGTCCAATGATCCACAGCCAGTGCTTTTATTGCACCAGCATCACAACGAGCAGCTCCAACTACACTTCGTCAAAGTATCCCTATTCTTCTGCTGCAATAAATGTGGTAATTGCAAGTGTTTTCCAAGCCTGCGTGTATCAAAGGGCCTCAGGTGTTGTCGCTTGTTTTGGCCCTTATGGTGTGTAGCAGAGTGCAGCGCTTCAAGCTAACTGGCAGTGCTGAAAAAAAAACCTCTGGTGAAGTAATTACGTAACAGTATTTGAACATAATTACTAATAATTGTTAAAACTAACCAGAATTATCCTCTAAAAGCACTGAGGGTGAGCGCAAAGTAGGTCGGCCCCATTCAATATCGCATATTTTGTCTTCTCTCCTTACATTTTCTCCTGCCCTGTCTCTTTTTTGATGATGAAACACTCACCAGGCACAGTAACACATTTCAAGTGTTATCATTGTTTTAACAAAGCTTTGGCCTGCCATTCATGTTTCCTGCTTTTTTTACTTTCCTTTTTCACACTCCACCTCAAAGAGCAGTGTCATGTTTTATCTGACCATCTCACACAGAGCCTAGAGAGCCTATCTCTTTTATCTGACCACCTCTATCTACCTCTCTTTTTCTCTGTCTTTTTTGCAACAAAACACATGCACACACACACACACACAACCAAACCCTGCCAGCGGGGGTAGGATTCTACACAAAAAAAAAAACAAAAAACGTTATTGCTCCCTAACAGGCAAAGGAGAGCTTGCTGTTTCTTTTAGTGGAAATAAGGTTATTAATAAGGTTACGGTGCCCTTGTAGGATTGCCTTGAGATGTCATGGCAACAGCCTTTGGAGAAAAAAAACCCTAAATCAATCAGCACTTAGGGTAGATGAGATCGAATGACAACAGAAAGGACAATACAAAGAGTTTAGATAATGACATGTGACTGAAATGGTGGAGACAACCTCAGCTTCACCTGCATGAGCACTCAGCTCCCCTCCCTCCAGGCTTTCCCCTTTTCTCTTCTACCCTTATATAGAGCTATTTCTTTCACTGACAAAGACACTGGTTAAGCCCTCTTGACTATACCCAAGTTATTTATAGCCTAGACAGAGTGGTTCCACAACAGATAACCGGTGTCCAAAGTAGGAAGAAGAAGGATGATAACCGGTCATTTAAACCCAAAGTGCCAGTCCAACTTGGAATACAACAAAACAGAGTGACTTCGTGCCTAAGCCCCCTCGTCACGAGACACCTTAATGCTGCAAAATAGACAATGAGACTATATTAAGTGCTCAACTATGGGGTTTCTTAAGTACGATGAATCCCGCAGGGTCTACTAGAGTTAGAGGCTGTTAAGGATTCTGTCCATTGGTCTGTGATGAATGATGTGCTACCCAGCGTACTTTAGCAATGATAGCTTATAGCTCCATTAGCCTGTAACTACAGAGAAAGGGTCAAAGAAAACGGTGAACTCCCTGGCAACATACAGAGCATGGGCTGGGTGCAGTGGCCAGAAAGATTCATTAATCTAAGATGATGAGTCTTGGTAGGTGTAATTAGGCCTCCTGACACAGTGAGCCTCACAAGAGTTGTGTTGAGGCCCTTTATGGCTAAAAAAAAATCTCCCCTGATGTTCTAGCAGTGGTTAGCTTTGAAACAAATGGAGCAATGAAGCCAAGATACCATTGTTTACAAGCATGTCTCTGTATTTTCCTTAGGTGCTGCACTGGGTCTGTGGGAGTTAATCATTCCTAGGTAGCGGGTGGCTTTAAGACACAAATGCAACTCTTGCTGGCACCAGAGCTACCAGCATCACCCACACTTTCTATATATAACTCTTTTTCCATGGCTAGGCCATTTGTGGAGCAGAGTTCACAAGGACACTTGCCAGAGGAGATTTCTACTTTAACATTGTTAGCTGGACCGAAGGAAAGATTACAGTCTACACCTTCTTTCATAAAAATAATACATTTATTGACACTTCATACACTTAGGTGGCAATATGACCGGAGTTAGTGGAGGACATACAGGAAGCTTACCAGTGCCTTTCTGCTAATCCGTAATGTAAATCCACGTGCAAAAAAAGTCTCGGGGGGAGGAAATTCTACTGAAATGCTAAGGCAAGCAAATTAATTGTCTTTTTCCTCAATTAAATGTACATAAATTGATATTTGACCACCGGGAGGCAAAAAGACAGTAACGCAGGCCTGAATTATTGCAGACACTGAAGCTCATAAGGCCAAATAGCAAACAAATCACCCCTTAAACATCCAGTAATTACAGAGCAACAGGATCTTCCCACTGGAGCCCTTTTTTTTTCTGTCCATCTAAGAAATAAATCATGCAGTCTGTACATAGGATAGTCCCATCTTTTTTTAATGTTTGTTTCGACTCTAAATTCCAGCCTTTTCAATATGTAATAAAACAATAACTTCACTTAAGACCAGACTGAAGAGTGTATATACAGTATACAATGAGGATGGAAAAGTCTGACTATTTTGCTTTTTTTCTGCAGGGCATGCAAAAGGGCAATTATTTATAATTACATCATAACTCCTACTGGTTGGTCGACATTGTTATGCCCTTGAGGTCAAAAATCCATAAATATAATAATAAGCAAATAATTTTCTGGGTGGAACTAGAATTCAACCTTCACAAAGCGTCGACTGTTCACCTATTATCCCTTCATACAGACATTCACAGCTGTAACACATTGAGGAATGCAAGTGAAAGCATCAATCATTGACTCTCATTTAAAGGAAACACAATGTGCAGCTTTGTGCTGTGAAGAACTGCCATTTAAACAAAAATTACTGCTTGGGGATATTATATGTGTGTTACATTATATTTTCATGGTAATGCAGGTATATTTTTTAATTACAAAAAAAAACTTGCATCATGATAACAGCAACATTCTAACTTGTAGATGTCATGATGTTATACAGTGACAAACAGCAGCAGCAAAACTGGCCTTAAACTTAAGCAATATTGCTTTAAGCTTCATTTTGGATGAGTTAGTTCCAAAAAAAAGCAACTAATTTGGTTACAGAAAGAACAAAAATTGCTGTAATGTTACTTTTTTAAAAAATATTAATACATTTTCAAATCCATTTTAAATCTATGGTTCGTTTTCTTCTTTATCTGTGTGTTTTGGTAAAAATTAAGATGCTATGCATGATGGATTTTTGTCAGTTTGTGTCTAGGGAAATGACCAAATTTCTCTTTTGAGTTTCAAGCTAATTAAGTTTGGGAATTCTTATTTCAGAGCCCATCCCTCTTGTCCATTTCTTCCTGTGTTGTGTTGCAGTGAATATTGTTTCTGATAATTAAGTGAAACAAAACTGCTCCAAGCACTTCAGAAGAAAGATGTACCATTACAACCAAACCGTGATAAGTTGAGGTGCATTTAGCAATGAAAACTTTCTCCACTTAGCCACTCGAAATATTTCGATTTAAGCCGATGACTGAGCCACTCTGTATTTGCATTTTGTTGATGGAGGCTATGCATTTGATCATCTTTCCATGAAATAAAATGCATTTATCGGTGTGCATCCTCTTTGGAAGGAATGACTGATTAATCTGAAAGCATCAATAAATACAGAACCTTGCTGATGACACTTATGTGAGAGCTGCTCTCACAGCCCTCTTTAAAACACTGCCAGCCGTGCCCTGGGTAGCACAACAAGCTACAGCCGAGTGCACCAATCGGGGACCCATTCCTTAAAGAACAATTAACAGGGCCATTTAAAAAATCATCCAGCCCACACACTCAATTAACACAACCCACTTTTGCACTTTCCCCTCTATTGTGTCCTAGAATAGCCCAGCTGAATTGGCACCATTAAGCTGTGTTGGTGATGACTGCATCATGGTAGGTCCTTGTGCTATTCCCATAGCAGCCAACCTGTTTGTGTTTAGCTTTAAAGAAAAAGGTTTAACAGCTTTAGAGATCACCTAACAAATGTGTTTCTTTCAGAGGTTTAAAGTAGATGTAATTTCTGTCTGCTTTTTTTTTTTGTTCCAGGACGAGACGGCCTAAATACAACTGTTTTACAAATGAAGTTTAACAGAATAGAAACGCTGAAGCTGGGAGATAAGAGAGCAACTCTTGTCCAAATACGTATTTGAAGAAAGAGAGAACAGGCTGGTTTTGCGGTTGCTTCAGTTGCCCTTGATGCTGGGTAACCTGAAAGCTTTGAATCAGTATTTATGGTCATCAAAAAATCATCTAAAGTCCTGAGCTGACTAATGAAATATTGCCTGTCCTGTAATAAAATGCTGCCTGTCCTATACTGTATATTGTTAAATACAGTGTCAGAATTGAATGGAAATCGGTTCTGTGTACAGTGAAATGCTTCCCCAGTACACAATGTCCTAAAAATAACCCTTATCTTGCAGCAGTCATTATCATTGGGAACACTTCAGAAAACAGCAGCCCCAGTGGTGTGTAAATAAACAGAGAAAAGCGGAGGAAGAGGAAAAAGATAACATACAGCAGGAATTCTATCAAGAGGCAGGGTGGGATGACTCATGAAAATAAGTGACTTTGAGTTGATGTGGGGAAGGACAATAAGGAGCTTTGAAGCTCTGAGATTACAGAGAGGTGGCTGATGGAGCAAACTAGGGAGGCTGGGTGTTACGGCGGCAGTGTAGCACAGACTGTGCACCGGCTCTGGTACTCACTCTTCTGGAAATACATGTAGGGCACGGCTTCATCAACCCCCTAGAGGGATGCAGCCATTACATTAACACAGCTCACCTAGCGGGCAGGAGGACAGGCTAGTGTCTTTGTTGCAGTGCAAGTTCATCCTTGTCCCAAGCCAATACCCTCCGTTCATTGGCCATTTGTCATCATCAAATGACTGGCTATGTTCCTCCTTGGATTATTTTATCAGATAAAATGAACTAACTGTAATTGATGTAACTTAAAAAAAAAAAAAAAAGGGTGGGGGGTGGAAAAGGACATACACTTGAATCTCAAACTGCTCATTAAGAGTACACTTATATGGGAACTCAAACAAACACCGGGAACAACGGAGATCGCTGCATGATCGGTTGAGGGTTTTAATAGATGTATCTCTGCACATCAAGCTTCTTAATCACAGGAGAAAAACATCTGGTTGGAACGCAGCACCAGCTTACAGACCAGTATGCATGATTTCATGTTTGCAGAGGGGAAGATCCTCGGAGAATGTTAACAGCTGCACCACTGCATAAAGCCCCCTGTGACTGAAGTGATTAAATGTCTATTTTAAATTAAAATTCTGGTCTGCTTGGAGTAATAACTTATACAAATGAGATCAAAAACCACCTAGATCAGTCCTGATCCTGTGCCAAGCTTAATCATTAATACAAGTATCAGTATCAGTACATACATTCACATATACGCTCATAAAAGTTATATTTATGGGCATACTACAGGCTTGACCTTTTAACTTTAGGTATCTGTGCAATGTAAAATTACATATGCACGTGTAATAAAACAGTCCATCTATTGCTTAAGTGTTTGCCCATTAAAGGGGCAGCAGCAAATTGTCACATCTAGTGACAGTGACAAAACTAAGTCAAAGATGACTGTTAGCAAAGAGTGAACAAGGTCTGTCCTCACTTCACATGTTTGATTACCGCAGTCAACCTATGAACTGTTTTTACTGGGCTTTAACCCTACACATATGCCTACAAATTTAGATAACTACAGCCGTTTGGAAGTAAAATTATGATTGCACATTGTAATGCTTGTTCTAAGACAACAGCTCATTTGCCCCCTTAGAGGGTAAGAAGCCCCAAACAAGCTGGATGCCCTGAGAACAGGAAAATAAAAAAAACTATCATACCTTCCATACCACCTCTCACTTGCTTTTATGCTTTTTATAGTTCTGCTGCATAGATTATTTTTTACTGCTAGTGTTTAGCAAGTAGCAAGTAAGTGGCATATCCACCTGTGTCTGCATGGCATATAAATGTCATTCTCCACCCACAACCATTACTATACAAACTACTTCAAAAACCAGAAGTACATAAACTTCTTTTTAGAGTCGAGCAATGTGCAATCAAAGAGATCACATTTCCAGAGTCATCTGTAACACATTCTACAAACCACTCATTAGAGCCCTTCACGTCCTGTTTCTGCCATACGCGCTAGGAATTTCTAAGTTCACTGCAGTAAAAAAAAAAAAAAAAACATTCAAAATTATCACGCAAAAAGATTATATGTTTGCAGTACGAGAAAATCTGCATCAATCTTATTTATATCCCACCTACCATCAAGGAAGAAAACCGTGTGTATACATGATTGAAAATGATTGCTGGCTTTTTTTTTTAACCCCAATCAGCAGTGAAGTGTTACAACTTAGCTGGCTGCTTGGACTGTTTTTAACGTCAGAAAGTTACTCTGAGATTCATATTTTCTTCCCTGTGTAGCTCCCCGTGAACAAGCTTGTTTTTAAGTACGGCCTAAGATAACAGTTAGCACTTGGAGTGCACAGACACACACAAACACACACACGGACGGAAAAAAAAAAAGTTAGCCAAGTGTGAGAGCTGAACTGTAGCGTTTGCCTCGGTGTGAGGACAGCACCAGTCAGGGTCAGCAGTGAGAGCTCACGAGAAGGGCAGAAAGGCAACTCTAGCACATGGGTTCAAATAACAAACTCGCACTGCAGGTGGTGTTCAGCTGCAGTGCACCCCTCTGCTCTCTACAGCAGTGCATTAGGGCAATCTGTCATGTAAAGGAATCAACTAATGACATGGAAAGAGACTCTAGTACAGAAAAGACCAGATTGAGATGGAAGGTTGAGGGGGGAAAAAAAGATGATTTTAAACCCAGGTTCTGAGGTTGAAATATCAAACAAAATAGCTCCATAAAGATGTGCCATTTTCAAGTGTTAGGTCACAAAATTATTATTGCTTAGCTCATGTTGTCTGTGTCAATATACAGTTGTAAAATGAGTCCTGAGCATCGGAGCGAGAAACTGAGCCATAAAGTCTGTTCTCTGTGGAATTACTGGGTATTGTATCATCACCTGTCTTCACTAAAATGCTGAGATTTTACCTCACTGAAAGGCAAAAACAAGGGAAACTGGGGAGCTTAATAAATCAAACTTAATAAATATATTGTCGTTTGATAATTTTTTGCTGATGACACAGGATTGAGAGTGGCCTCACCCGAGTGGATGTTACACAGTAATGAAATGACTAGCTTTTATTTTTTAAACTTTAAAATCAAATTTCCCAAACAAAGAATCACGCAGAGAAATAAAACTAGACTGAAAGTGTTTAACATTTATCAAGGCTAATAAGAAGAGAGGGAACTGCAACTTCTGAGAAAGTACGACGCAATTTTATTATCCCTTAGAGGAAATTCTGTCCGCCATGGGTGATAAAAACAGGACACTGCAGATAATACAATAAAAAAGCAATTTACATTCACCCTCACTCATACTCAAATGTCATCCAAACACTCATTACAGCATGCCCTGTGCACATATTTTGACATGCATGCGGACAAACATGCAAACTTTTGTATCTCAAAACATTTTAGTTTTAAACATATTTAAATTCTTTTAAAAACTATTTATACATTTAATGCAACCATGCATAATGCTTGGTAATATTAAAGGTCAACACACAAAGGAATTTAAAGGAACATAAAAGAGTCAAGGTATAATGGAATTAGAGCTATAACCCAACTTTCTAAGAGAACAGGTTATTATATATGTAGTATATCTAACTATATATCAGGAATTGTTCACTGCACACAACCTATTACAGAATACAGGTGATAGGCTCAATCATACCAGAGGTAGTGGTGTCGGGCTGTGAAGATATTCACTACAGAGGTAATTTTTATGTCATATTTAAATAATAGGAGCCAAATTGAAAATCAGTACGATGGGCCTTTAAGTACTTTTAGACCATTCATTTACTTTCTCATTCTGCTTCCAAATTAGAGCGTTAAACATGGCCAGGACAAAAAAAAAAAAAAAATCAATATAGTGTTATATTAGAATATCACAACATTTCCTCTTACCTAATGTTATCGATGCACTTGCACCAAGTATCAATATTTTTATCAAACTAAGAGCGCTGTAAATGGATTTTCTCACACTGAGCCTGCTACTATTTCGGCTTACAGCATCACCACCTCACGACTCCTCCTTGTGGTGCACATCAGATTGATGATGGAAAGTTGAAATGAAGCTTGAAGCCAAGAAGCTGACTTTTTTATTTTTTTAATTATAACCTAAAATTTATCTCAACACATCTCTCAGAATCAAATAAAAAAGATGCTTTGGATGTTTGTTTCAAAGTCTGTGTTAAAATTATTTCTACTGTTGGTATGCAAATAAAAACCATAACAACAGTTCAGATTTAACAGTCTTGTAGTTGTTCCTCTAAACAAAACTTAAAGCCAGGATTTCAGGCCTTGTTGTGCCATACTGATTAATTTTGAGATCAGACTTTCAGGATTTGCTGGCTCAGCAGATGTGAAGGTTGGTGCCAAAAGTTGGCATTTCTTATATCTTCAGGTTTTTTTGCCTCACAATTAGGTTGTAAACCAGCCAAGGCTTCTGAGTACTGAAAATCTAATTTTTGACCATTATCTAAAGCTCATCTCTAGTGTGTGTACAATAGAGAGAAATAAAATCTGTCTGTCATATGGTATGAAAGGCTTTTCATTTTCAAAGTCTATTAAATCTAATAAACCAAGAAATAAATAATAAATAAATAAAATAGCAATTTCCTGAAGAAACAGCTTTGGATATATATTAAAAGAAAACTGATAGCATCTTGACAGGCAAATTTCCTCCCCAATAAGTCAAGCATATTCAAAATGGGGCATCTCCATACAAAAATAAGTTGCAAAATTATTAAAGATTTGAAGTCCTAAGTCAGCCGTTTCCTTAAAACATCTGGCTACAACACATCGCCCTTGCATTGTCATTTATATCCAGTGTTACTCTACTCTCAATTTCTGGTTCATGTGACCCTGACACCTTTGGTGCAGGGAACCTATTAAAGATCAATAAGCAGAAAAAACCTTTCAGGCAAGTTTGTCTTGAAACTGTCGTCAAACACATTTGGTCTAAACCTCAAATACACATCTCCCTCTCAACCACAAGCAAGTTTTATGAGTATTTACTATCAACACAGTTAAAAAATATGCAAACATCAGCCCCATTATCCCAAATGTCAGAAATTATACTGTAGGAATTGTGTAATATTTGCAATCAGATACTGTTTGGTGTATGAACAACTTAATGTATATTATGCACAGAGCTCTAGGTCGCCCTCCGTGCTGTATGCTCGTGTAACTTAGCAGAAACACTTTAAGTGAGCTTATAATTTTGCTCCTGTTTATATTCAAACAATGTGAAGAGCTGCAGCCAGACAGACTGGCTCAGTAAACAAAGACAACAGCACATTTTCTCATTACCAGGGTGCGTGAGGGAGGCCAAGGCAAAGAAATTAGCGAGCAAAACTGCAAGGAAAGCAAACCTACCAGGTCATCTGCAGTGTTTGGCACCCACTGATTTTAATTTCAATATTACCGTACAAACAGCAAGAGAGGAGTGGATTATACGATGAACACGCACTCCTTCCTCCTCAGTCACAGATAGCAGCGCGTATGTGATAGTGACAGGCCAGCTTATCTTTGAAAATAATTCTTTACTCTATCCTGGGTAAGACATATGTACTGGTATAAGAATAAATCCATAGTCTATTGTTTGCCAGTTGTTAGAGGCAGAGCTATACACATGGTACGAGGGCCTTGGGAAATAAGAACAGCAATCCCCATGATCACACCTGCTTATCCTCATATACCCCCCCACAGGAACCCACAAACTTTCAGACCCTACATGTTGACAATACACTGTTCCAAACCAGTGTGGTTGAACATCCTCCACACACCCACACACACACACACACACATACACAGGTTCTTTTCTCCAGCTGTCTTTTGTTAACTGCAATAACGTTCTTAAGTATATAAGCTATCATCATAACTTCAAACAGTTTACAAACACTCCGAAACACTTAGAGAGTCGGTTTAAATGTTTGACATGTTGCAGTAACGTATATAACAGCATGCCCACCCTCATACTACTTGCCCTGTGATGAACAAATCTTAGGAAGCATATTTCACATAACACAGTCTGTTTTCACTTAATACTAATACGCTGCCAAGCGTCCCAGCAGTGTTGTATATACAGTAAGACCACGGCTGCCTGAGGTTAACTTCCAAGCACAGCACAAAGACTATGGGTATGATGTGCACTCCTCTAAGATCATGCCCAGAGCGAGCCGCAGGATTCCACTTCTCACCCCTCACTGTTTCAATATTCCCCAATAGGCACAGAAGCAAATAAGCTTTTGTTGCACAGCTTCCACCATAGTGGGCAGTTTTTTTTTTGCTTTTGTTTTTTTCTGACAGTCAAACTGAGTGAAAACAGAATACTTCAGCTTTCAAACAATAATTGCTTTGGACTATTAATACAGAGTAGCAGCATCTGGTATTGTTTGGTTTCATTTTCAACCCAGCTCATATGTTTAATCTTATGAATATCAAAAGAATAAATATTGCTCAGAGAATCTGCTTAGTATCACAGGCAACTTGACGGATGAGAAAAGCCCTAACGACAAGTTAAATATAGCCAGTGATGAATCCTTGTTGTGCAGTTATGCACTTGTTATGAACAATGCGGCACAATTTTCAAAATCTCAGTTCCCATTTTGTCAATGTGCCATTAACAGTTTTCCTTTCAACACATGTCAAAGTGTTTGAGAGGAGCCAGTTTGAAGTTATATCAGATCTTCTTAGATAAGCCAAGCTGACATTTATCCCCATCACACATCACACTATAAACTACAGCTGAGTGAAAGTGTGGTGTGCACAGCGCTGTGCTATTACACAGGCAGACACCCACCGCATCATTTATCCTGCCCATAAATCAGCCCTCTGCTCTACTGCACTACCTGCTCCTCTTGTCCCAGCAGATCTCACTGACGTATCATTATATCTCATATACCTCCACTAAAATAACCTCTACTGAGCCTAAGAGCTTTGGATGTGTGAAAAGGAGAGAACCTGCACCCTCTTTCCGTCTGGCTGCTTGGATGATGCTTTGCATTACAGCATCAATTAGGCCTGTGATGTACCTTTGTTGCTTTACTGCCTACTATTTTGTCTCATGGTTTTGATGAGTAATATGTGGAGATGTATAACTCCTCATCTCTTTATAGAAAGTCTAATCTTGTGTCTGCGATGTATCATTGCAGGTGGGGAATGTCTACAAAATGAGGACATTCTGTAATAATGAGGATAATTGAAGGGCTGAGCTGACACCAGGTCCTACATCAAGTTCCAGATTGTCTTCGCCGCTTCACGTATGTGGCACTCATCCCTGAATCTGAATTCCACTCTCATTCAACCCACTAACGCCCCTGTCCTTACATATATAGAGTATTTTAGAGCTGGACACCATCCTCTCTGATCCCAGCTTTGCTGTAATGAGTCGATCTCATCTGCAGCCCTGCAGCACACATCTGGGGCAAGCCTAGAAAAAAGTGGCTCATGTCTTTCCTGAATCTAGTATTAATGAATTTCTTGGCAGTTTACATATTATCTCCTGGGAGAATTTAAAAAAAAAAAAATTAAATGATGATGAAAAATTTAAATATTCACTGTATATCCAGTTTATGCAACTATACTCCTTTATATTCCTTACTTCCCCTTTTTTTGTGACACTTTTGTTTTCTAACAATAAATGAGACATGAATAGCAAAGAGAGAGTAACAAGGCCCGCTGAACATGTAAAGAGTTTAGTTGGAGTTTTTATGACCCAGTAACTGGAAAGCAAGGACAACAGGGCATCATTAAAAACACACAAAAATGAGTGAATGCTTTATTTGCTGATTGGAGATGACAGTTAAGAACAGAAGCAGCAAGGGTTAACATCTGCGGGGATTAGAGATGCTGTTCATCAGACAAGCTGGGGGGGGGGGGCTGAGTAATGCCTGGGTCCCCTATCAGTGGGGGCTGAATCAAGACTCTGTGGAGAAAAGGCAGCAAAGCAGTGCAGCACCACTCAGGCCTCTCTCGAGCAGACTCGCTGTGTACCCCTTCACTTAGCCAGCACTCAACTTCTGATTCAAGTGACAATGCCACAGAGTGAGAGAGAGAGACAGGGAGAGAGTGATGAAACAGTAGAGAAGGTAAGAGGCTGTCAGCACTAGAGTGAAAGAGAAAGAAAACAGACATTTTAGTGGAGGTGAGGAAAAAAAAAAAAAAAAAACAAGGACCAATTTATTTCCAAAACTGTGAAAGCTAAAATGAAGAAAATACAGGGCTAACGCTTGCAAACATGAGGAAAAGTTAAAGAAAACTCACAGATTGAACTTAAATTCAGCTTAAAAAGAACACTTTTACTTCTACTCGACTCCCCTCCACGTATAAGCTTTTCTCCCCTTGACTGCCCATGCCTCCCCCATTATTTCTTCACTCTCCCTCGCTCGGTGTCTCTTCCTGTCTCCACTTTGAAGAGCAGCCGTGTGTTTGTTTGAGAGGCTCTTGCATCACACCTGTTTGTTTAAGCTGCAAATGACGCTAGAGACAAAGCGTGCCTGTCTCTGTAGACTGCCCAGATATAGCCCGTGGTTGCCAAGAACACAGGACTCCCTCTACCTCTCACCCTTTTCTTCAATCTCCCTCACCCCCTCAGTCGTGTTCTCCCTTGGTCTTACAGGGGGGGGGGTGGGGGGTGGGTGGGTGCAGAACACTGAGCCTCAGTAATAATTCCAACAAGAACAGCAGAGCACTAAATACTCCCAGAGCACCTCAGCTTAGTCCCATGGATCATCTGAGGTAAAAACACTAAGTGCAGATGCACTCTGGCTTGCTTAACTTCGACTTATCACCCCAATAATGCCTGCAGCCTATCAGCAGTTGCAGGACACACAAAAAAAAAAAAATCAAGGCAATCACTCTGGGGCAGTGTATTATCATCTATAAATAAAGTATAAGCTTAAAGACAACAAACTCAGAATCACAGTGCAAAGCAATATTCCACTGTAAAAAAATCTTTACCTAGAGCCATTTAAAATCACCTGCACTCCAGTCAAAGCCAGCACCTTTAGATCCATAGCTGCATACAATATGATAAGCAACTGAGATGTGGAATTTAACAGCATTATCAAAGAAAATGCATCGCACTTATGATTTAACACTCACAATAGGTTACAGATCAAAGCCTTACTATCAGCAATCTATGTTATTGTCTGAAATAGATCTGAGGAGAGTTGCCGCATAACCTCTGCTGTGCATGTCTTTTTTGCTTTCAGATGCATCAAACATAAGTAAAATTCAGACTCGCGCTCACTAGCAAGCACACACATACACACATTATTAAAGTTGCAGAACATGACCACACAGAGGGCAAAGACTGCTTATTTATTTGCTCTGTGGAACAACTTGGTGGGCAAAATTGAGGTCAAAGGCAAGGCTATAAATACAGTGGTTAACATCCCTGCTTGTTTTGGCCTTTATAATGGACTGGACAAGTTGTCTCTCTATTAACAGACTTTATCAAGCAAAAGCAGTGCAAAGACACTATTAACTATGACAGAAAAGTCCAGTATGAATATAGAAATATGGCATCTGAGGGCCCTGTAACATGATTATTATTAGCAATGTATACTAAATAGTTATTCAGGTATAGTCTTAATTTCAATTATATAAATGTGTGTTTCTTTAAATTAGTTAAGTTATTCAGTCATGATTTTAAAAAGTTGGGATGTTGTCTAAAATGTGAATAAAATCAGATCTTTATCTTTAACTAATCATTTTTGAAATATACTTATTTCAAAACAAAGCAAATACATTATAATAAATCTTATTATGTTTTAGCATTGTAAATACATGTATTTTATTGTGAATTCCATGCCAGCAATACATTTCAAACAGGTCTGGACTGAGGCAATAAAAGACTGGCAGAGCTGTGTTATGTTCAATACACCTGTTTAAACATTCCACAGGTAAACAGGTGTATTGTATCATGATTGGGTATGAAAGGGGCATCTTCAAAAGTGGATCAGGAGAAAAGATGGAGCAGAGTTCACCACTTTGTCAAACACATGACTCTATACAGGATATTACCACATGGACTCAGGAACATTTTGTAAAACCATTGTCGGTAAACACTGTCCAGCTTTTTTTTGCTTTTTTTTCCCTTTTTTTTGGATTCAAGGTTATATATGAGACTATTTGTTTAAAACTGGTTCAGGTTTGGAGAGAAAATCATTTTGCAGAAAGCTACCAAATGAACTATTTTTCTCTCTTCTTCTTTCTTCTTTGTTTGTTTCTCTTTTTCTGCCTGTTTTTCTGTTGCGGTGTGTGCCCCTCAGCTTTGTGTCTACCTGACAAGAGTGGAATTGAAGTTAGATGTGTAACCCCGGGGGCCTCTCTTTCTTCAGTGCGAGGGTAAAAATTTTCTCAAAACATTTTGACATGTGCCTCCACTGACGGACAAATTCACAGTGAAAACCAAGAGGGTCTCTTGTACTCATTTAGTCCAGAGGTGACCTCGACTTTGAGGCAGTAAATACCAGTCTTTGGTTGACAACTCATGCCTAAATTCCGATTTTGTTTTCAGCAAGCATTGGAAGTGTGCATGCTCATTTTTTCGGAGGGGTGTGGTAGCTGATGGCAAATAGCATATTTGCTCTGTTCGCATTAATATTCAGCTACAACATTTGCTCTTATTCTAGACGCCAACACAAGTGTAAATAAACCATTTGCAGCTTAAACATTTTCAACATGCAACTGTTCCCTTGTCGCTTGACATTTAGTGACTAGGCAGGTCGATACATTAAAACAGCACATTACAAGATCCATCTCGGGTGCTGAGAAAAGGTATCAGTAGCCAAAAGTTTAATACCACAGGAAAACGGTCGGAATCCATTTTTATTAAGCTGGGGTTTCTGGTTTTAATCACTACTTTGAGTGAAGGCAAGTCGTAACACGGACAGCAGATTATACCTGAACACAAAACACGCGAACCTGCTCTCTACCATTCCTGTCGCTATTTCCACATGTGCTGTCATAAATCAGTAAAGAATTGCTCCAAGGGACCTTTTCACTGTCCCTCCAGCTCGCCTCTCCATGCTCTACCCATGACTTCCAGATGTGAGTCAGGCTCTGCTATAAAAGCCTACCCTAACGCTTAAACCGACAAAAAAACAGCAAACCGCATTTTTCCCGAAAGAGGTCTGTTCGAATGGAAAAATCTTATGTACATTACTAAATCGGGTTCATGTAAATATGACGCTGATAGATTCGATCCCTCCAGCCGACACTTTGTGCCTTCAAGCGGGAAATGGCACTCTGGGGAGACTGCTGTACGTGGTTTCAATTGCTCCAACCTTGTTATCACTTCAGGGACGGGATGGAGAGACAGGTAGACGGCCCCGACTTTGACCACCACCTGCCGTCCAAAGACCCGACACCCCCCCTTGCCACCTCCTCCACCTAACCCTCAAAGCCGCAGTGAAAAGAACTTTGCCCCCTTTTCTTCTCCCGTCCTTCCTCTCCTCCTCGTATCACGAGAAGCCCCTCCATCTGTGAGCCTGAGGGAAAGGATACCTGCGACCAAAAGCCAGTAACATGGCAACCGAGTCAAAAGACCTTCATGCCTGTTGCACGGCAGGGCGCTGGCATTTACTTCCCCCATCCGTTCCCTGTTTCATCCTCGAGGCCCCTCGCTCCACCCAGGAGCCTAAAAGAAATCCACTGTCCTTGCTTTCTCAGCTGCCTCCCTCTTCCCGAGTTAGGAAAACAATATTCCACAAAGGAGAACAAGCAAACTTCCTGTCCTTTTGTCCGTCGTGCAGGCCAAAGGTGCTGTTTATTGGACTCCACTGCGTGATTCCTGCTTTTCCACAGATGCACTCTTTTTGATGGTAGAAAAAGTAAAGCCCTGCATTACCAGAGATCACACAGGAAAATGCATAGTAAGAAAATAAGATGTCATACGAAGTTTTTCCTCATATTCAAGATAAAAAAAAAAAGAGGTGAAAATATATGTTTGTAAAAGCATGCAGTTTCGATGTAGGTCATGTGGATGTTTCACTCTCTGTGTATTTCCATAAGGCCTTATTTTCACAAACAGAGCAGAGTGCATTGTGTCAGCGCAAGTCTTTGACCAGCTGCCTGTTGCTTCACAGTATGTGTGCAAGATTTCCTCCCACGTTTTAAATAGGTCACATTCGAACTAAAGATGCTAAAAGTTATGCTCACACATTTGGAAAATCCTGACTTTGTTTATTATTGCAATAATAATTTTATCCCATTTTCAGGGAACAAGTGGGTTGTACAAGCTGTACCGTACATCTACATGTTCTCAGCAGTTCTTTCTCAAAGTAGCACATTATCTATAGCCTTAATTTTACTGTACACTTTTTACATTTACTGTAATTTGTATCTTAATTTACAACAGCTATGTTGATGCAAATGGAGTTCAGCACTGTTCAGTTAAACGCAGAGGCAAACTATTAATGACCTAGAATGATATCAAAAGCATTAAAGCAAACATGCACTGAATCAGATTTGTTGTCTTTAGGGGTTAAGTTGGGTTGAAATAGCTCTGTGAAGCCAGTCCACAGTATCTACTGTCAACATTACATTTATTCACTTTTTCCACAGTGAAAAAAGAAAAAAGGATTGCATGTAGACCTTAAAATAAAGAGCTTCTCTCTACTTTTCTTGGCTACATTTTCTTCCTGCTTGAAAAGACTGACAATCACCACCCTGTGCTGTTTTCAGTACATGACACGACCGATGAGTGCGGCTAATCACAAAGACAGTGTCAATCACGCGGGGCTGAGCAGAAGCTCGGAATGAATGGGCCAATCTTTACCTTTAAAAGGTTGTCTGATAACAACAATGCAGCACATAGTAAGCCTTTTTTCTGTCCACTATGAATCGCCGGGCTTTACTTACTCAGATTTTATAACACTGCAACAATACACACTTTCACAGTTTTGTTCTTTTTTAATAATACCCCGTAATTGAAGGTAAAGTAATAGTTTCAATTATTTTCTTTTTTAGATGTAAAAATGTTAAATTTTGAGGCACTGGGTCTCTTTTCTTTCCTGTACATGTGGGCTTAAAATTAGATATTTGTCATTTCTGTAATGTAATTGTGAAATATTAAACCCCAACACTGTAATTGAAAATGTGACACTTGCAGAAGGTCTGCTGACCACTTCCATGTAGACAATGATGTCCAGCTATGCAGAGTTCAATTTATCAAGCTGTCTGAGATCAGATGAGCTGAGACTGTCGACTATGCAGTGTGTCACTATGGACATTTTCTGAATAATAAGATAAATGAAGTGTGTGAATTATAATGCTTTCGTAAAGCTCATTAGGTCCTTATAATGCAATATGAAGCTGCATTTGGCACAAAGACTTCTGCTGCAACATAATGGTGCAAATCCTTGCAACCCCCTTGCACACACATGCACATGCATACACACACGTACACGCACATCCATACACACACTGCCAAGTTAAACCAAGAGATAAATGAGCTTAAATGAAAAATAATCATGAACATTCACTTTACGGACTCGCAGTAATATTTTTACATTAAAAATTGAAAAAGCTGCCTGCATCTTTTGCATTATTTGAGTTTAAAGGGACGAAGTAAGAACACATCGATATCACTGAACTGCATGATTATCAAGTATGGAAATACTAGACTGTGATATATGACTATCTATGTTTAATTAGTGCAACATGACAGCAAGAATGCAAATCAAAGACAACAACATCTTGATGCGATTAGAAAGAAACATGGGCTGTATTAAAATCCTGCATCCAGTCTGAATTTCCATATTCAATGTAATCAGTGATAGTGATGACGCATCAAAGCCCCAGTGTGAACACACCTGTTGCAGCATACAGTAATTTAATGTACACTTCTTTCATGTTAATTATTGGCACTTTTCCTGCTGACTGAGGACGCCTCCACCACACAATGTAATACAGTGTCTTCGGAGATGGAGAGGTGCTGTGTCTTATAATCGTGCTTAGGGAGGTGCTAACCTCACCATCTTGTCGAGTTCTCGGTGACAGAGGGAGAAGGACTCGCCCAGAGTGAAGGAGCCAGTGGCAAGCTCATCGATCAAAGACGGGGAAATGTCAGACGCCAAGTCCGAGGCAGAGTTTTTTCGCAGGCCTCACGTCTGCTAAAGCTCTCTTTCTCCACTGGACAATTAAAAACACAGTCAGTGATGCTTCAGACAAGTGCCGCTTTTTTAATATACATTTTTTTAAATTATCATGATGCTTTCAAAATGTGCTTTACTTAACATTTTGATACAAGCTGAACCTGAGATTTCTAGCCATATGATTTTTTTGAATCTCATTTTATTTATACAGCATTTTTTTTTTACAATGGCAACTATGCTTCTGCAAGCTAATTTATGTTAAGAAATGTATAAAGTATGTATGGTATCAGTATAAATGCTACCATGAACTTATAATCTAGCAACAATTAACAGTAATCTAAATTAAAAGTTTGTATATTTCAACAAATGTTTAAATTGATTTTTCTTATGCCATAAATAAACCAATTCAGAATCCACCTCCAGCGGAAGAGATCAAAAACTTAAAAATTGACTTCCATGCAAATACATTTTTGGGTATGAAAATATATTTACAACTATAGTGTCAGCTGAAGCAGAGGGTAACATCTTGGATTAGAGTTGGAGAATTAGTCAATTTATGAAAAAAAATATCCGAAAAGTATTTTGTCATTTCTCATTTCTCCAGCAAACATGGAAAAATGGATGAACATTCAATGCCCCAGCTTCTAAAATATGACTGTTGTGAGCATTTCTTTGTCTTGTATGATAGAAAACTCAATATCTTCTTGGACAGCTGGTCACACAAAACAAGTCATTTAAAGTATCCTTTGACTTTGGAAAATTACAGTGGACATTTTTTTTTTAACAATTCTGTGACCTTTTACTGAAAAAGTCTAATTAATCAGCAGAATCATCAATAATGAAAGTAATTGTTAGTTTCTGCCCATATGTGGATAACTTCTGACAAACTAGCCTGAAGGCAAATTTAAAAACATTATTGCAAATCACTATTGCAAAAGCACCCATTTCTGACTGTAATAGTGACAGAAATGCCTGTCATCTCTTGGATAATATCCAAGGGGAAAAAAAGAGGCTGGAGCACACTGATTTATTACAGTCAGTCAAAAAAAGAAAAAACCTCAAGCTTTCTTTTTTTTTAACTAAAACATTCATCACTCTGTTTGCACAATTAGAGGCTGCAAATCCATCAGTGTGCTTCAGTCCCCTTTTTTGTCCTCAAACTAAGAAGCACCTGATTCAGCTGCATTCTGCTGAAAGATGCACAGAGGAGCCTGATTCAGCTAAACTTTAGTTACATGTTTTAAATGAGCATCTCAGAGGACGGTTGGTAGACTCACTGGACAACAATCACCTACATAAACGTCATGTCTTCAGCACTTTGACTACCCAATCAAACAACAGAAAATAGGATGTAAAAGAAGGATTAGGGTGAGCTATGTGGTTGTAAAAGTTTCAGTGACATTATTTTTCAGTGTTCTAATGATAGAGATTTGAATCCATGCAATAAAATTTGAAAGTGAGGTTTAAAAATACAACATTGAAAACAGATGTTGTAGGATACTGATAATGAGCAAAACCACATTATGCTCCTTAAAAAAAACCCTCTAAAGTCATCCTGAAAGATTTGCTCCCCTATGTAATACCTGCTTGGCCATACCTTCTCACAGACTGACACTGTTTACAGGCACCTGAAATGTTTCTGAATCTGGTAAATAAGTGCACTGTGAATCCAAATGGCAAACTAATTACTCTCTCTCCCCTTCTAAAAAAATGTACAGCACAATGCAGCCAAGGGCCACTGCAGGATGCCACTTTACTGCACAGGGAGGAAATATTCCACCCTTCATTATCAACATAAACAAGAGGCAAAGACAGGCTATAGACGGCAGGATAAAAGAAAGGTATTACTGGCAACAGGCAGATAAGAAAGTTATAAAAGCAGCGAGAATGAGAGAGAAAGAGACAGGGGAGCTGGTCTTCTGTTCAAGCCATTATCTTGCTTCTTGAGACACTTCAGAGAGAAATGCGTGTATTGTTCAGCGAATCGATCCATCAGCATACAGTACAGAACAACGCAGAGAAACTGCACTCTAATTACTAACTACAATATATAGTGCAAGCATGAGTTTTACAAAACGCACTTACACATATACAGGAAGGCATATCTTGCTACTTCGCTTTGTTCACATCAAAGCATAGGCCGTATGTGATATGCAATATTAATCAGTGTAAATTGAACGTTACAGTAAAACTATTCAAGGAGTTTTTAAGGTATTTATATATTTAAAAAAGAGTTTTCTGTATTATTTTTCTGGCTATTAGCAGTGGTTAAATTTAACTGAGGCTGTTTAGGCAAGCAAGTGAGCAAGCGTGATTTGGACCAAAATAGACTATTTTGAAAATCCTATATTCTGACTTTCTACTCCACTGGATTTTGGCGTTATTTATAGGTATCCCGCTTGAGTTCTCTGCTTTTAGACTGTGTCTGACTTTGACATAAACACAGTGGACATCATGGTGCATTCAAGTACACCTTGTGAAGTCAGATTATGTACAAATATAATGCTCCTACTTTCTCCTTTTTTTTATTAATAAAAATACATGGGCCCAAAATGCTTCATCACTTTCCTGTTCTTTCACTTCAGCATTTTTCACGCTATAAACATGATAACATCCCATTCATAACTACATCTTATTAATTTCTACAAATCAAACTGCCCCCACGCATTCTGGCCAGTAACTTCCCCAACACACAGAAGAATACTTTCTTCCTGACTAATTTTCACATAAATATTAAATATAAGAGCTGCCTAAAGATCTGAAAGTTTACAGTATTATATATATTTCTTTTTATATGCACTTCTGGTAACAAGATAAACATCTACATCTACTTGCCACAAAGGTGAGCTGAACACCTTTCATTCACTTGTTTCAACCTTGCAGGGTTGCTACAGTGCAAGTGCTTCACCTGCATCTGCCCCTAAAAATAGACATATGCTAACTGGAAAAATTATTTAGGAGCACAGAGTGCGAGTAAAGATTACAACCCACGTTCCATGAGCTGCAGTGTGCTAATCACAAGAGAGATTTCTGTGATGACACAGCTGGTGTCAAGTTAAAAAAAAAAAAAAAATTAACAACACTGAAAGAAAGTAGCGTCAGCTTCAAGGAGCCACCAAACCATCAGCTCATAGGCTGGTCGTTCCCTGGAGCCGAGAGCAGCAGCTGAGTTAAAGGAGCTAACTTCAGAGTTGTCTGAGGATTACAAAGCTTGTCTATTAAACACAGAATAGAGGCATCACGCTAGTTAACTTTTGTTGGCCGACTACTGTAGTGAGCTCGCAACTGAATAGTTTTATTTGCTTCCTGGAATGCCCAAGATGAGCTGTGGACTTGTTCACTGTTGAGCTGTGGGTTTTGCATTGGGCAATGACTGTATGACACAATGGATTGCAAATGCATGTTTGTTTGTTTTTTTTGGAGGGGGGGGGGGTTATCTGGTCGTTATTGATTGTAAGTAAAGGGGTCATGTCATGGGTCCTTTGGGTAACTGGTACAAAATTCAAAATATTATTTCAGTCAGACTTGGGCTCCTAGTCAAAATGCTAAAAATTCCAACGAAAGGCTTTAAGTTAACTTAAGACATGCAATAACTACAACTGAAGTCCATTAGTTTTTATTTTAAGGGGGAAAAAAACATGGTAAACCAATAAGAATTGAAATAAAAAAAAGGAGAACTTCATTCCTGCTTTTAGCTGACCTCTAAACATGCCAGACTACAGCTGGAAAACTGACATCCTTTACAGTGGGTTGCAAAAGTATTCACACCCATGACCAAAACTCAATTTCTCAGAACAGAACAAAGCAAAAGTGAGTTT
>JAPZDZ010000006.1:7653343-7702316 GCA_029783805.1 Acanthurus tennentii | reverse complement strand
CTTTAAGTTAACTTAAGACATGCAATAACTACAACTGAAGTCCATTAGTTTTTATTTTAAGGGGGAAAAAAACATGGAAAACCAATAAGAATTGAAATAAAAAAGGAGAACTTCATTCCTGCTTTCAGCTGACCTCTAAACATGCCAGACTACAGCTGGAAAACTGACATCCTTTATGTTTATTAGGCACTGGTTAATGTGTGATTTTGGTGGTATGTGGTAATGCATTGATGTGGCGCCCTTAGTAACTGCAGATTTCCACGCACACACGCACACACACACACACACACACACACACACACACACACACCCACGCACACACACACGCACGCATACACGCACGCATACACAGAGTATTTTTTTTTTAAAAAGGGTTGTTAATAAACTCTGTATGACTTGAACATTTTTCTTGCACCTCTATTTTATTCATTTAGGAGACCATTTACTCCCCAGGAAAAAAATTAGCATAGCACCCTGCTTTGACAAATAAAATGAACAAATACATGCATTTCTGTCCTCTCCTAAAGAAACAAAACATAATTTGGTGTTTTTTTATACATACCAACATGTATTTGTGATATTTTGACTTGTGTTACTGCTTGCACGGACCATTTCTTTCTCTCCTGTGGCATTATTTAATATCGTGTGTGTATCCCTGATCCTTTATCTCATGTACAGTTTAGTTACAGAACTTGAACCATCTATAAGGCTCAAAATGTTCTTCTACTTTCCAAATAAATAAAGGAATAAATGTGTTCTACAGTGTAATGGTGCTTTAAAGATCACAGAGCTTTTTTAATGCGTCTGTGTTCAGGTGTTTTATAGCTTTTCCTTGCTAATGTGTTAGCCTGTGGCTAACCTGTCTCCTCACAAAAGCGCAATGAGTCAAGCTTGTAAGGTGCAGCAGAAACCACTTCGGGGCGGACGCATAATGTCTGTCAGTGGGTGCCATATTGTAATCAAACAATATTAGGTCTAACAAAGAATTTGGGAAATAAGGGAAGTGTAATGAAGGGCGCACTCACTGACAGCACGTTTGCAGCTGCAATTTAAAAGGCAAAGATATTCTATTAGAACCTCAACGAGCCCCTAATTTTATAAAGCACAACCCCACTGAGCGGAATGATGTAATTTGAATATGCTGTCAGTTCAAATGTGGCTTTCTGGGACAAGAAGGTGGTCACTGACATTTAATTGGAGGACAGAAAAAAGTTGTGGCAGCGACAGAGAGACAACAAAGGGAGAGGGGGAATTTCTGTGACGGCCTCACGTTTTTCAAAGATGATAAATAAAAGATGATAAACATGGATTAGAGGGGCCATTTTGTCTGCGGTCCTCTCTCTTTCGAGTCCTGGAGTCTTTGAGAAATATGTCTCTAAATTTAGCATCAGATTTATCAAGCCGAGGCAATCCAGGGAAAAGGGGGACTTGGGAATAGAGAGAGCAAAAGAAAGAGACAAGGCTGAAAGGTATCTAAAAGACAGGTGCAGCAGACAAAAAGATTGAGGGTAGTGGAGGGGGAGGGGGGATGGCATTGTCTGTGAGATCCTGTCCATCACTTGCCACTTTTAGAATGAAAATACATCTCCGCTAATATCCGCCCCGCACACACACACACAAGCACACACACACACACGTACAGACACACACACACACTCGCTGGCAAGACACATGAGGAGAAAGAGATGTGAATTTCAATTAAGCAGGTAAGGAAATTAAACTAGTGTTACAGTTATAAAGTCAACCAAGCAGATAAAGACTCCAATACTGCAAAGAGGGTGGATGGATGAGACGAATGGACAGAAAGACAAACTCATTCACACACGAACACACGGACAAACACAAATATGCTACACCTAGCAGAAAGCCAGACAGAGAGTACAGTGAAGGTCGAAAATTGTCAGGTGCTAAACACCAATGCAAACAAATGGATAAACATCCACATCCTGGCTTTAAACTGTCCATTCTGTGAAGTGAAATCAGAATCTTATTAAGTGGTGTCATATATAATTACAAATAATGTTCTGTTCTTTGTCACTATTTATTTTGAATGCATTAATGGATGCTGGTGTTTGTGCTTGTAATCACCAGTGGAGGTCCTGTCTATTTTATGCAAATTTAAAGGTTTAGACCACAGGACCTTCCATTTTTGAAATCTCTGTATTCTTTTGAAAAAAACCTTAAATTTGAAAAAGGAATCAGAAGTCAAAGTGTTACCTCTTTCTTTTCTGAAATTTCCTCAGAGGTGCTGTTTTTTCAGAGGACTTTGAAAGTATAAAGAGAGAAAGTTTCTGGACATGTTTGTCTAATTTAAAAATTGTAACCAACACAATTCGGTTCACTGACTATCTGCTGCCATTGGAATGCCAACTAAGGGTCAACTTTTAGTGGCAGAGGACTGCATCAAATATAAATTTACTGCTCTGGCTAGCCTCCCTTGCCTCCTTCTTCTATTTGCCATGAATGGAATCTTGTCATTCACCACCCTGTTTTACTGTCGGGAGTAAATTCAGTCTCTCTCCTTTCCTCTCCTTTTGTTCTTTCCTCTGGTGTCAAATGGTCTTTTTGAAATTGTCCTTGTTTAGATGCAAGATTTACATGGGATGCAAATCAGCAAACTCTACTCTGCTGTGGCACTGTACACACCTGACTGCCAAGTCTCAAACAGGGAGTCTCTGTAGAGTGCACGCAGTAAAAAACTACCACATCAAGCCAGCGTAAATCACTCCATGTCACAATAATAGTTACAGCTTATTATTTCATACACTCAGGAACTGTTCAGGTGACGATGGCTGCATGCGGTGCAGTGCTGGCATGCATGTTTATACAAATTTAATACTCCTTCCGTGGCTGAAATTCAGATGAATACTAAACACTTTGTCAATTAAGAATGATCAGAGGTGGGTGTTTATTCATTTACAAATATACATCTGCTCAGTATTACATGGGAGATTAACTAGTTCCATATGAAGGATTTATCTGAGTGGAGTCATCATGCACCTGTATTCCCTAATGACGTATGTAAGGGCCTCCCCTCTAGTCAATTAGTCATCTAAGTGGTTGTTACAGTCTCATTCCACTGAGGTACTTTTATTCACTTATTTTTTTTCAAATATGTTTTTTGCATACATCCTCCACTAAATAATCTCACCGGGGTCAAAAGACACTGCAGATATTCAATTTCACAGAGTATTTAATTGTGCTGAATCAATCAAACCATTAACTTAAGAGACTATTATCAATTCAGTGGAGTCCTACCATTGTATTTCATACAGTGCATATATGGATTAATATGTTGTAAATGCCTGTATTCATTTGACAAAATTTAATGAGGGAAGAAGGTGAAAATAATTTGGAGCAATATAAATGCAAAGCGAACAGAAGGTCAAAGTTGGACTAATTAAAAGTGCTATAAAATTGTCTCGTGCTGTAAAATTGCTGCATGTAGCTATCAATTAGAAATCACAAAATGGTCTTAGGCGGTAGCGGCGAGGAAATGAATCTGTCAACACTTTTCATTATTGTATGATAACACGGGAGAAAATTAAGTCACAAAATAACCGTTACAAGCTGGACTTGACCTGCTTGAGCATTACCTCTGTTTAATTATTTCATATTCTCTACCACTCTGCTGTAGACACACAGAAAAGCAGGGTTTTTTCTTCTTCCTGGGGTTTGTTTTTGCATTTCCTCAACAGAGTGTCACAAGGGGTCTTCTTTTAATGAATCGAGGTGAAAGCAGATGCAGTGGTGTAAATTCATGGCACTACCACACGTGCCACATGCAAAAACACATTTTTGGTGATTTTGTGAGCGAAGATGCTGGCAAAGCGGTGGCACACCTGCAGTGCAGTCGAGAAAAAAAAAATTCAAAAAGAGGTTTGAATTAAAAGGAATAAATTACCAGTAGATGTGGTAAGGGCCTGTGTCAATCACAGTCAATTAAATTAGGTCCTCTCATTCACTTTAAAAGCTCCCCGCCATGTGGCAGAGACAGCTTCCCCGTTAATGAAAGTCCAAACCGGCTGTCTTATAAAAACTGTCTGAACAGAGGAAAAAACTGTTGATATCAATGAGCCACAATCGAATTATTTCTCTGCAGATATTATTGAAATCTCACAATCGGTACATAAATCAAATCTGTGAACAGCCAAGCCTGACACTGACATTAACTCTGCAAATTTTCTGAGGACGAATAATGTGCAGTAATTACTTCAGTCATGTGCTGGCTTCAATTAAAACACGGAGCTCTGAAGTCCTACGCTCAGACAGTAGTAAACATTTCTTTTTGTTTTAAAAATAGTGTCTAGTTTTTTTTTTATGATTAGTGGAGTGGGTGGTGTAGTCACACTGACAGGAAACTGAGCTGTATGATAAGGTCACTGGCTCAAAAAGACTCAGAACGGCATCAACAACTGATGTAAGTGTGGAAATGATGTATTGTTATGTTATTGTTTGGTATTCTACGGAGATAATAAGCACTGTCACACGTTTAACACAAAAACGGTATCTAGTCAAGGGTTTACTTCTATTGTTAGGATAAAATGTATAAAGACATGTTGTCAGTCTATAATAACTACTGTTATTACACTAATTTAACACCAGTTGCATGCCTGTTGTGCACTCACTCCTGGTGATTTTGCCACAGCAGCAAAGAGCAGCTCTGTACTGATTTATTTTTAACATTAAAAAAAAAATAAAAAACAGCCACAAAAAAATGACTGCTTTTGTTACAAGGTCCATTTTGTTATTTGCAGCCAAAGCACTCAAATATAACAAGTTGTATTAGTGACTTCTAAGCTTGCAGCCACAGAGGCATGCAGTATAGGGTGCACTTGGAAACAACATCACTCCGGCGACAGTTTCATTAAGCATGAAAAGCATTTTGACTATTACATCTGGCTGTAAAAATCAGTATTTGAAAATTGTTCATCCATACACAATCACACCTATAATTTAGTTTCAAGTCAAAATGGTTCAGATAATCATACAGAAAATGACGTTTTCCATAATGCGTCTCGACTTCATTTTGCGTTTGATGTGTGATCATCATGCTCTCTCTCTCCCTCTCTCTGTGCAGGCATTGTGTACGATTGGTGCTTCATTCTTGTGCAAACTCACTGTTTAATGACTCACATTCATACACACTCACATTTCTCGACGTACAAACACCTTATTTATTCATGTTACATATATCACTCATTTAGCAGCTATATACTGTATGTATTTTCCCACTGCTGCCAGATTGTGTTTACATCTGAATTTGTTTCGGAGTTAAATTGAATGCAAAATCTAATCTCTAGGGCACGCACATAAACAGACAAATACAAATTATGGAGAGCCTACATGCACACACAACACAAATTTATCCAGATGATAAAATATGATGTGGCTGACATTGCCTCCAATGAAAAATTATTGGCATGAGCCAACATGTCAGCAGTATAATCATAAATGATGTGCGGAAGAGAAAGGTCACAGCTGAGGACCGAGGCATTATGTAGAGGAACAGCTAAGCTCTTTAGCTCCCTGACTTAGATGTTATTCAGCATTGAAGACTTGCTTGGTGTCTTGCACATTCATAGATTTATTCTTTTTTCTTTTTTTTTTAATCATACAATGTAACACATTGCAACAGACGCAACCTGTCATCATATAAAAATACACATGTGATTTCCCCTAAGGAGAGATGGCAACAAAGAGTCACGAATTTTGTGTGTCGTCTTCATTTAGCATGAAAAATTGTACATCATTATGCAAGTGAATGACAGACCACCCTATATGTGACTGCACAGAGAAAGCAGGTGAGGGTCTCTGTCATAAATGTGGAGCAGCGTGCCTGTCTGTCTGTGCTCGTGCACGTCCTTCTTGCCTTGCTTTGTTAGAGCTCAACTCTCAGATTCTATCTCGTTCTTCCTATTACCAACAATACCATGCAGGTTTTCTGCCACTGGGGCCATTTGGGAGCTATTAAGCAGTGCCTGGCTAAAATACATGCATAACAGTTGCCTTTCAGTGGCTCGTACATCAGGTGGAAATCACAGAAGCACAGTAAGAGGATAGGTTTGGGCTGAATGCTGTGCCTGTGATTCACACATAAGCGATTTGGCCACCTGGAATCAATATGGCATTGATTTCAACCACTTCTACTTCAGAACTTTGCATCCGTTACATTGTTTTATTTTAATTTTAATACTCTTGAAACACTCATCTCCTACCGACCTTTTTATCCGTTATCAAGACTCAACTGGAGTGAAAATAATACCCCATAATTTCGGCATATTTTAATTACGAAAAAACAAAGAATCAATGTTCCGAATGCTTTCAGCTAATTACATAATATTTATACAGAGAGTGACAAACAGATACACAACAGTCACCTTCCACTTAAGATATTTGGGGTATAACACAAAAGAAAAGCATCTCGCAGCTGCTGAGTGTGACAAGGTAAATAATAGCACAAGTTCTGCGATACGTAATTACAGCACAGAATATATTTCTTATTATTTTTGTCTATCTAGTCATCTTGAGTTATTTCCAGAGTGCTGTTCTATTGACTATTCCAGAACAGTGACTAAACCATACATTAGTCTGGTTTTGGTGATGGCAAAGCATAGCTATTGGCCTTTAAAAGTGACACCACTGCAATGAAAGTATTCATATTAGCCAAGCACTGAGCAGATGTATTTCTGTAGTTGCAACTACAGTAACCCAACGCCCAATTATGAGCACAATGACATGTTGTAAATAAGCAGTTGAACCAGGAATAGGCAGCAAAAACTATCAGCTTTCACTATTAATCACACTACCAACAATAGGAGAACTAACAACCTGACAGGCTTGTCTTGCTAAAGGAATATCATTCTTAATCTGAGAGGCTGGTGCCCCAGAAAAAAAACAGGGCAGCACATAAAAACTACAGAGCATGAACTGTCACACAATGTCAAAGTGAGAAAGAGCAATCTGGCCTGCCCAATTCCAATATCTTACTCTACAATGACAACTGGATCCAATCATGGCTGAACACCCCAGTAAGCCGAGCAGGCAATCCTCCAATCAGACAGACACGCCCCAAACAAAATGCTCCAAAACTTTTGCTTTACTTTTACAATCACAAATATACTATAGATGAGGATAGATGACATCAACCAGAGGAAAGGCAGATTTACAGAAATGCACAATATTTGTCAGGGTATTCACAACTGCTGTGTTTTAGGAGTCATCAACTACTTTCACAAAATTAGATGCCTGCTTAGGCAGGAAATTTATCATGTTTTTTGCACCCAATAAGATAAGTCATCATCAAAGAGGTCCCAAATACAACCAGTAAAGGGTTAACTAGTGTAGGCGGGACCAAGCTGGGGGCAGGTCAAACAGCAGAGTCCTCAAATGCCTCTGAGATGTTTACAAACGAGCCGTGATCTGATTGGACTAAATTCCCAGCAAGCTTGTCTGAGCTAGAGATACTGTTTGTCTACAGTTACGATGCGACTTCCTTCCCGTCTTCCCTAAATACCTTTAATTCTGTTTATTTAACAAGACATTACATAGAAAATGACTGTCCAAACAAATCTATGTTTGTTCTGGTTTTCTTGCTTGCTGCTTCCTGCTCTTGTTGCATGTCTGCTGCTTTAGTGTCCCATGCTGCATAGCGCTAAAGTCACACATGACAGCTATGACACGTCAACAACAAATGTCCACAGCGCCCCCAGTTGCATAATCCACTGCAGAAGCATTGCTGCTGCTTTATTACTTTATTACCATGATAAAAAAGTACTGATGACTGATTAGTCTACAACAATGCACAGCATGGCCCAATTGGTTTGACTATTGTTTGACCCAACCAATACTTAACTGAATGATTAGCTCAATAAAAACAAACATTGCAAAACCACTGGTCAAGATTACTATAAAGATTGTTGTTCTCTAAGTGAATACATAGTATTTGAGCCTTTGATTTTGTATAATTTAAGGTAAGTTTTATGCAGTTGTAAACCATACATGATGACATGCTGGTTCATCTACTTCTGCAACATGGACAAAGTTCAGATACAATGTTGTAAATAATGTGCATTATAAATAATCATAATCACATTAATAAATATATATATTAACATTTAGTTTAATCACAAATACACATAAAAAACTGTACTTTGAAACATGAATTGTATGATTCTTCTATGATCTTCTTTGCAACAGATGCTTGCTGTATGTCTGTTGGCAATAATTGCACATGTCTTGACACACCTGAGCCTCTCTTGCTACGGTTGGCCTATTTCACTGTCTGTTGTACAAATCCCAGACTGCGTGTTTGAAAGCAGAAACACAGGGGTGAAGGTGGGAAGTAATGAGAATTCAAAAACTGGACAGCAAGGTGATGTGTCTGACAACACAATGGAACTCATCATCCTGATTAAGCTGGACGCCCACTTTTTTTTTTTTTAATTATTTCCAGTATTTCATTCAAAACGCAATCTCGAAAAGGTCACGGTTAAAAAATTAGAAATGCATTCCTCATCGGCCTCTCCAGCTGCCAAAGCCACTCCCTGAAGTGATGACTTTCAAAGTTAAGTGGCCCTGCACTCCATTCACAATCTTAGTTTTTCCCACTGGATGGGTGGAGACTAAAGAAGATTGGAAAAAGATGTTCATATCATGAAAAGGCTGGACACGACCGGCTGATCCACCTGTCACATTATCACAGTGCACTAATACAGAACAGTGCTAGAGCTGCAGAGAGCTCAAGGTCAGAGTCACTGTTGGTGTGTGCTGACCAGAGCCACTTAGACTGTCAGTGAGGTGACACTGTTCTGATGAGGGACTGCTGAAAAAACCAAACACTAATATTTTATTAGCCATAAATCTTTTTTTTTAACCTGACATCAGCTACAATAACACACATAAAAGATATTAAAATACTGGTTGCATTCTGCTAATAATGTATGAGGAAAAATATGAACATGACATTTTTACTGTAAATGAAAACATCACTTCTTGGATGCTTTCTGAAGCCCTGCTGTTCCCCAGTTACTGAACAGAAAGTCAGAAAGCTGCTGCTTTAACAAACTGCATGTTTTGAATAGCTACCAGATGGTTATATTTTGGATTCTTTCAAAATAAGACTGATATAACAGGGCCCAGAGATGCATTTGCTACGGTCCACCTAGAACACATTTAACGTGCCATTTTACGAGTGTGCTAGTGTTGTTTGTATCTCTATGAGCACATGTGTGTGCACAGAGGCTTTGATAAGAGGTCTTGAGAGGTATAGTGGAGGACCATGCCCTCCTCTCCTCTCCTCTCCTCTGGCTAGCAGGCTGTCCTCATTACTGTCAGTCAGCATCAGGTTTAGCAGTGCCAGGCTCCTTCACAGCCCTCTGTCCTCTCTGCCCTGCCAGCACTAGCCTGCCTGACTGCTGCCATTGGTAAGCATTGTAAGAACCCCTCAACCCCCTAGAAAACCTAATTACTCTCCACCCGCAACCAAGGAGACCGGAGCTGAGAAAGAGGGAGGCCGAGGAGAGGAGAATCACACGCATGTACACTCCATTTATAAGCGCTACGGCAATTATTCAAACAAAAGAAATGTGAGTTCATATTATATCTGCAGTGAAAAAGATAATTACACCAGCATTTACATTTAAACATCATTTATCTTTCCATTGAAGCATAAACATTGGAGGGAAGCATGAAAGAAGCAACACAAGATACACCAAGAAAGTGTGAAACAAGCACACACACACACACACGCAAAAAAACATGCACGAATCAAACTGTGCATCGCTTTGACTACCCGTTAACTGGGTCACTCAGTTGGTGATTGTGTCTGACCACCAAACAAACAGTCATTCATATGTCTGTGCTCTGGCCCCATTTTCATCTGGAGCAGTTCCACAGAGGCCACTGAAAGCAAAGGAGCTGACGGGTCAGGGATTTAAACCCATCTCCAGCTCCGGCACAGTAGCCATTACCACAGGAGGTGAAAAAAACAACTCCTTGTGTCATCCTCCATCTAAAGGAGGGTTTTATTTATGTTGGCTGCACATGTTTTTTTTTTTTTTCCAGGGGTGAGAGGAGAGTGACAGCGAAGAATTCCCATCAACTCGCCTGTCACTTTTCCGTCGTCTTCCGTCAGACTCTTGGTTTCAGTGAAACGTCAGTGCATTTAGTGTCAGTTGTAAAAACCCATTTCACGAGTGCATTTATTTTGAGAAATACAGCAAATATCTTTTCAGTTGGGCATCTCAGTTGCTCGCTGGGATAAGACTTGTGCCATATGCCTTGAAATGCGACGTCAGGTGCGGATAATAGCCTGCATAACACAACATTTCTTCCCTTTTTTCCGCTCTGTGTCCTATCTGCACAGTAGAAATGCCCCGATATAAGAAATGTCTAATAAGAAATAATCTTTCACATAATAAATATTTGGGAGGGCTCATTGTCATGAACTGTAAAGTTGAACAAAGATATTGATATGGCATTCTGTTCAACATGAAAGACTTTTTGTCCTTGAATATTCTTTCAGACTCATGCAGCTGTGCAGATCTGAGTTGGAACGGGGAAGCTGGTGCTTTTAATAAACTCACAGGGACATTCAAAGGGGCTGGCAGCTACAGAGGTTTCATTTTCCCAGCAGTGAGCTGTGTCATTTAAAATAAGGATCATTTTAAGAAGGGGAATATCATAATGCTAAATCTAGATCAAATAACTGAGCAAGGTGTAAGACTGGATTTACAAGGCCTTGTAATCCTAAAAGACTAAAAGAGAAGCACAGAGAGGAAGAGAAGAGAGCCAGGAGTGAGAGATAAAGTAAAAGAGAACAATGAAAGAGGAGAAGTTTGTTTTGAATTCATGAACAAAACTACACACCTGTGACTCTTTATTACAGTGTGTGCACAAGTGGTCGTGCGTGTGTGTGTGTGTGTGTGTGTGTGAATGTTTTTATGTCACACAGTACAAAGGCACAGGGGAATAGCAACGTGCATTTACTTGATGCAGCATTATTATTAGACTTCATTAAAACTTAAGACCTGAAATCTCCAGAACCGCAATACACCTTGGAGTGTCTTCAGCAGGTAAAGAAAAAACTAAAGCACAGTCCCTAAGAGAGGTGTGGGGGAGTAAAGACAAGGGGAGGAGGTGGGGGCGCTGGACGAATTGCCATTCACAGAGAGTGGGGGACAAATTGAGAAAACTGAGAGAGACAAAGTGACATGCAAAGACAAAGAGAGAGAGAGTGGCAAAGGGAAAGAGGGTGCTCCAGCTGCCAGAGAGAGGCTGACACTAACAGCAGGCCATGCACTGGAAAAGCCAGTGTCACAGCTGTCAAAGGTTGGAGCAAAGTTTTGTTGCTTTGAAGGTATTTTTGACTGATAGCCCAGAATTACCTCAACCAGTGTACCTTCACAGTTTCCTTTCCTCCTTGCTGACATCAACGCGAGCAATTTAAAAGCGGGATGTTTCCGAAGAAAAAACTGTCATCGTAAACAAAATAAACAGAATATCTGGAACTGTTGTCACAGCTGCTTCTGTGCAGTACACATCTATTTTCTTGCACAGATAGAGTCTTCCTGCTGCATCCCAAAGAGTGCCGGAGACGCAGCGGCAACCTGTTCAGGACAGCTTACATAGCAAATCCCTTTATGGAGGTGCAAGGAAAGGGTTACGCCCATTGCCCTGTAAATGGTCGCCGCTCAATCCTTTCATTTCCATAACAAGCCATCAGAACTCATCTCCCACTGAAGTGGCCACAGTCCCACTGGCAATTAAAATCATGCTGGGACATGCCATGCTTGTGTGTGACTCTACTGTGGGAAACAAAAGCAGCAGCGGCAGCGGTAATGACGCCAACAGTTGAGTGGTAAATCTCGAGCAATGTCGGCGGAAACAGTCGCTTTGATTTCTCCTAGAAACTGAGAAGCGGGCCTCGTTTACATCTTTCAGTTTGCAACCTTACTGGAAAATATCAAACACTGAGACAGCGAGAAACAGCATTGTCTCATCTCTGTCTTCTTTACCACTTTCTATACACAGCCACAATACTGAGGCAGCATGCAGGGTGTTTTTTTTTTTGTTTAAAGAACCTTCAGTAATTCAACAGGCTCCAATTTTAGAAAGGAAAAATTAAAGATTGAGATTTTGAAAAAACACATATAATTTGGGTGTGATTTTTAAATATTTTCTTGTGACACGGAGTCTGGTTAAGTTTCAAGTTTGGTTTATATTTTAACTACTGAGTCTCAGAGTGAAGACTGTGGATTTTGTCCCTTATTTCCTGAAGTGTTGTGCTATAATGGGTTATTTTTTTACTGAAAGAAAAAAAATATAATTGAAATAACAGCACTGACCAATAAGTCTTTTAACATACATGTAACATGAGTAACACATAGACAAGAAAATATTTTAATCTCCTATTTAAAATCATGACTTGACCAAACTATAGAAACTGCACTTCTAAAACAACGGTCCCTGAAAACTCTTGACATCAGGCTTTTATGAAATATAATTGGCTTGTTGAGCTCCAGTGGAAACGGAGTGATGATAATGAGGGAGGCAAATGTTTAAACCATCATTGAGTATCTACTTTGACAGAGAGATGAGATGCATAAGGATCTGTCTGATTCAGCTCAAATGGTGATTGACTGACTGATCACATCGTATATTAGCTACATGGTTACTCTGCATGTTGCAATCTCAGAGAATTAAGTTAAGTTATTAATTAGGCTCTTGTGACATCCACTAAACTATTTACTGGAGGCAACCAATGTCATGATAGCATAAGAAAAAAAATGTAAAGAGATGATAAGTATATTTTGGTCCTTATCTCTGTACTCATATCCACATTTCTCACAAATAAGCTCCAGGAAAATCATTACTATACATATAACGAGTTCAGTTTAGTTTACCTCTAACAGAATTGTTTAAATAAAGCTTGTAGTGAAACTCAGTGCAAGGATACATTGCTGATACGTTTGTGTTGAAATCCTGGCATGTTAAATCTACTTTTAGCTGCCTATCTAATAAAGCCACAGCTAACCCCAGCCAGGCTGAATCGACTAGGAGGAGACAAGGCATAAATGAATGTGCATAAAGCACTTTGCATCACATCAACATTGTTTAATCCTTTCATTCTCATCTGTCAATCATCTGCAGATGAAACTTAATCCCTGAATATTTGTGGGCTAGTCTGCATTGATACCTTTGACACAACTTGTTAGCACAGTTTCTATTTTTAATATTAAATGTCCACTTTTAAGTCTTGAGATAAGCTTTGGTTGGATGACATTATTCATGAATAATATGTGCGCCGTTTTGCATTTCTTTAGCATGTGTTCTTTGACTGACAGGTTCTGTGGTTATCTCCCATTCGTGCCCTTTTCCTATATTTCATGCGATGGTCACAAAAAAAAAACATAGATGCAAAAGCAAGGGGCAAAGCAGAGGTAATCCGCACTCTGCGACTGATTTGTCATACACCAACATGTCTATGTTAGAGCTCAAAACTCTGCAGAAATGTACGTTCCAATATAAATCCTCTGCTCAAGTCGACTTTGTCTGTCTACGTCAATATATCCTAATGATTATGTTTTGCCAAACTCCTTTCTGTCTGTTTCTAACCGCTTCTTTTTAACAGAACTGTCCATGTTTTGGGGCAGTGTCAGTTATGCCTGCTGATACAAGTTGTTTTTCCTGTGATCCTGTCATCCCGGTGCAAACACCTTCAGTTGTTTACAGTGAAATGTCCTCTGTGTTCACCTTCACTTCCTGTCTGTTTTTAGCATTACTCTACGTGCTGTACATACTGTATAGTTTTACCATACTGCAGCATTCAGCGGTGGGAGGTTATTGGCAGGGTTACTTGTGAGGTCATTGTTAGCCGTGAGAAAATTAACGCTGATTGGTCTCGTCACGATTTGCTCCCCCCGAAGCCCGTGCCACCGAGGCACCTGCCAAGGCGAGCTTCTTTAAACAAGAACGAGGCCTATTCAACAGCTGCATAAGCAGCCAGGCAGGCAGACAGTGGAGGGAAAAGAGGGACAAAAGAAAGCAAATGCAAAACAGAGAGGACTTTCTAAATGGGAACCACAGAATGGGACTTCTTTTAAACGTCTTAAATCAATTGAACAGAAAGTACAAACCCATGCAATGTTAATCTATCTGGTTTAATCCCATTGCTTTAAGATCCTTTATAATCCACATTCAATACAACCATTTTTCTTCCCTAACAAGCTTGCCCTATAGCAATTTTATAAATCATCGGTACAAGCCGTTTGCAGTGCCACAAATTCTGTTATAGTGTCATTATTTCACCATGTTATGAATCATGCAAGGTACAGTGGCAAATATGTTTAAGACCAGTAGAACAGCTCAAAATATTGTTGTAATATTTCCTTCTTTGAATCAGTGCTCGAAAAAAAAAACACTGTTTAAAAAAGATTAACAATCAACACGACAGCATGAGGAGTTTCTTCTATACTTAACAATTGGAAGCATCGTGAAACATCTGAGCTGTTTTATTGCACCTCCGACTTTATGAGCAATGCTCACAACAGAAGAAGTTAAAGTGATATACTTGCTATGTGAGAAGTGTGGAGAAACACTGGTAGTTTCTCAACCATATGCCGATATCCTTAAGTCACCATGTGCTCTGGCTTTGAAAGCCTGCACTGCCAATTCTTCATTTGAAACCTGACCAACTCTTTAACAATGCCTCTGTCTGAGCCAGTGGGAAGGAGAAAATCTATTATCGATTTCCACCTGGTTTAGGTGGAAAAAGCCCTGATAGCGATGCTGAATAGCGCTACACTGTACTCTGCTACAGCCTGCACATTAAAGCTGGGGGATGGTGTGAGAGGGCATGTCAACAAAGCCCTTGACTACGCCACAGCACCATCTGCACACGCTGAATATTTAATTTTCAATAGAACTGCTCGAGACCAGTAATCAAGAAAGGGAAAAGATAATACGCATTATGAGGAGCTCGTACGACAGTTCCTGCGTGATTGGAGTTTGGCTTGTTTTTTTAAAATCACCCATTCTTTCGATGCTAATTGTGAATATTTCTACATGCATGTGCCACAATTAAAGATATTTCTAAATCACTTATGCCATTCAATCCTATTCAACTCCAAATGCTACAGAAAACAACTCAATAGACTTATAATTCAGCCAGTAAATGTAATTCATCACTGTCAATGACAAGTCACCAATCATGTCTTGCAAATTTAGTCAGGCTAATATTGGCTATTCACTTCAAAATAAAACTCAGTATTTTACACTAATGTGCACCTTCAAAAACAGGATCTTGATTTTCATTTTACTAAATTTCCAGATTTCCTCTTTTTTTCACACCGGAAGAACACTTTCAACTGCTAGGTAACTTTTCTCTGCAAACACATTAAAGCCCGTCTTATTTCAGTCACAGCACCATCAAGCCAATTAACAAGTTACCAAAGTAAAGTAGTTTTAACACTCACTCTGTTGCATTCAATAGACAATAAAGCTTGATTTACAATTGCAGCCTAAAAATTCCTCTGCTGCAAAATGCACTATATTGTAATAAGAAGACAAGGTTCTTTTCAAAGCATCTGACAATAAAAAATCCCTACGATGAGGCATGAAATACAAATATAAGCATAAAAAAAACTGACGCAGATGGAAAACAGTGAGGTAATAAAAAAAAAAGACAGTATAACCTCAATCATGTGAAAAATTTTTCTGCGAGCCTAATATGTCCAACTTTAATTGCTTTGGTAACACAGTACAGACGAAGGTGAGAACAATGGAGCCACAGTAGGGTATTTTTCCACAATAACAAACAGACAACCACTGCCTCTTCATATCTGCTGTGTGAGCACACAAGATTAGGTAAGCTAGTGACATGAAACATCAACATAATCATTTTCTTTGAGCAGGGTTAGTGACCAATTTATTCTTACCTTAGGCTGGGCGCGACGAGGAAAGGCAACCTTAGGATCAATCTGAGGATGAGAGAAGAATAGCAGAATTGTTGTTTAAAGAAAAGCTGGTATACTTTAAAGGCAATGAACAGGTGCTGAAAAATATTTCTTAAACTCGGAGCCCACAAAAGGAACAAGAGGAGAGCCATTCACATAGTCACAATTTAAAGCCTCTGTGGTCAGGAATAAATACTTGTATCTTAATAGCAGCAATACATGTTCAAAACTTAATGTTATTCAAATTTGATATTTCCAACTCACAATGATGATAATTTATCGGAGCTATTAAGATTTTACAAAAGCGTGAATAATCAGCCTGCGGTGATACAGTCCGCTTTTGAATCTGAGAAGCATTTTTTAGAAACTAACGCTGCATTCAAGAGCTGTCAAAATTATTGCAATTACAAATTAAGTGCACATGAATGGCCAAACAGAAGCGATAAAAAGAACAAGCAGAAAGTGGGATTTTTAGAACACAATGGGTTTGTTAGAATGAGAGACTTTACTTTTGTCAAATCTGACGTCATTGTTTACCCTCTGCTGTGTTTAAAGTTAGGGCAAGTTATCTTCACCTTTGAACTGCTGGGTCATGGTCATGGGCACTTTCATAATTTACTATCTGTTTTTGTGGTATGCACATTATTTTGCAAGAATGTTCCCCAACTAGATAGCAAAATATAATCACCAATATAAACTGTGATGTACTACATAATAAAGTAGTGTTGCAATTAAATACTATTGAAGTAATTTAGCTTTTGTCCAACTGACCGATTCATTTATGCACTACTATTTAATGCTCTGAGCAATAACAGAACCTTATTAGTTAGCTTTATTAATCCCTATTCTTATACAGATGTCATCATTTAAATTTACTGTTGGCCTATTACCTAATGCGGTTCCTCATTAATAGGGCTGATGCAGGGGCTTGCAAGTTACATAAGTTTGTCAGGATTGCAACTGCACAGGCCTTTAGCTTAAAACACTTAAAGAATTTATATCTTGAGCGCTGACTAATGGCAGTACACAACTTGTTATGATGAGGATTTAAAGACAGCTGGCCAACATTACTGACCTCATTACTTACTGGAGCAAATATTCTACAATTGATGTAGCTCAATGACACATTCTAGGCACAGTGCTCACTGCAATGGGCAGCGTACTTCAGGAAACCACATAAGAGCTGCTGCTAATTACTGTGTGAATTAGTCCACATGCAAAAATATGGGTGGTGCAAAATTATCTGCCAGTGCTGCCAGAAAATATGTATATTCAAAAAAAGAAACCACAACTGTTTAAGAAAGTGTGTGGAGGCCAGTCACACCACCATCCTGCTGGTCATGGTCGCGGCGAGAGGCTTGCTTTTATTTTAAGCAGGAATGGCTGATTGAATATGACAGGGAGAAAATGAGAGTCTGAGGCTGGTGACGCCTCCAGATATTGCCAAATAACCAGGAGGATGCGTCAGATCAGCCTGTGTCTCCATCTTGTTCTTGTTATCTCATTAGCTTCATTTTCCTCGTTAATTTCACTGGTCCGAAGGTATGTGGTGGAGGGTCTCATCAAGCTTGCACTTACAATGAGGAGGAACTATCTAAAACAGCAATGTTATCCTAATTTCTCATTGCCCAGATACCAATTAATTCAAAAAGAATGAACAGATATAATTAGCTTTTTGACATACTCATTTGTGTTTAACAGAACATCCCTTTCATGTTGTGCTACATTTTGCTGAATTGCAATATTTACAATTAGTGTACCCATTCTATGCATGCATAAAAGGTACTCCTTCAGCACAGATGGACTTATTTAAGAAAAGATATCTCTTCCTGCTGGGAAAAACAATAGAACGAAAATGAATCAAGGAACACGAGAACAAAACACACCATCTGCACCGATCAATTAAGCCAATGAGAATGACTACGTTTTAATGCGTTTGAAGGGAAACCATGATGTGCAATCATGTCATTGTCATCTTTTCTGTCAGTCTCAGTTATTACTGTTATCTTTCTAAATCAGGTCAAAATGAGAAATGAATTCAATAACACCTGGATATGGCAACCCTGCTTGTAATGAATTTCATTTAAAGATTTGTTTTAGCACTTAGCCCCAGGCATAACCAATTCAAACTCAATTATTTTGTGCACCCTATTTGAGCAAAGACAACACATTATCCTTTGAATACCAAAGTCCTATACTTGGTAATGTATCTTACTTTTTGAGCCTACACAAAAACTATCAAACCTCATTTTATCATTCTGCATAAACTAATTGTTTTTCTGTCCTGCTGAGAATTCCTATTCGCTTGCAAGCTTCCAGTTTCAACATGCACAAGAGAGCACTTTAACACAGCAGCAAAGGAGGTTGTACAGCATTCTGTCAGTTTAAAATATTACTATTATCAAAAAGAGGCCATTATATGCTCAGAATTGTGTTAAAAATGAAGCTACGATACTGCAGATTGTTTAAATCACACTCAAAGCAATTCAACCAAATTAGGAAATGAGGACTTCCTAACCAATCCTTCTGAGAAATGCTGTAGCAGCACCTTTTGAGGTCACAACTTATGATAAATGACTCCTTTGAGAGAATTTGAAATTATGATTCCCTTCGGTTTACACATTTGTGTGCATGCAATCTTATGTTGAAAGTGCCTTTCTTACTTAAGGCACAGAGCTGAAATATGCTTCACCCTTTGCACTAGATAGCCGTACCACTGAACCAGAGATTATGCTGTCTCGGTTTCACCTGATACTTCCTTCCTGAAACATTTTTTGTTGTGTAACAGTCACATACCATCAGGTTTGGGATCAGTCAACCGGACCTGGGTACACTTGTTCCAGTAATTCTACACACAGCACTTGTGAGAGTTAATTTGCTAAAGTCCCTTTTCATCTATCAGAACCTTAAAAATGTTGCAGTAATTTCCTATGAGTGATTTGCATGGCATGTTTTGGTCCATTTTGTTTTTGGAGAAAATACTTTTCTTAATGGGTGGGGGGGGGCACCCTCTTATTCTTACTGTGCTATTGTTTTTCTGTGCTATAATTTCACATTGTTCATCAAAAGCAGCTAAACGCAACAAGTTTCAGTCATACTCTCTGGGTTGCTAAAATAGACTCTGTGAACAAATCCCAGGCTGATGAACATTCAAACAGTTCAGCAGAAAATAATTCCTGTAACATGATGACCACCATAAATTAAAGACACATAACTATAGCATAGACGCTAGACCTCCCATCCAGCTGTATGGTTATTGTCTAGCAGCAGTAAAGACGCACTTTATTAAACCCCCTCCAGGAAATGTCTTCATCATAGGAACGCCACAAGCAGCGCAAACAAAGTTAACAGCACATAAATATTTAGAAACCTGATCTGAAACTGACTGAACAATCTGCTTTGAATATGAATGTGCTCCACCCTTGAACATTATGTTATATTGGTTGACAGATTAACTGCTCAGACGAGGAGAAGCCAGCACTATTAAGCAGGTAAACACAGAAAAATTTACTTTTTGTTCATTATTTTCTTCCTGTGGAACAATGAAGGTCATTGGGACTGTAAACATCAATGGGAAGCACAGAAATAAACTTTACTTGGATTGACTCAACTGATGTACAATAAAATAGAAAATCAAAGTGAAGATGATCATTACTGTTGTCTAGCTGTTATAAGCAGGGTATTTTTTAACATATTGCAAAGCAGAAGCAACTGGATACAAACACACTTGAATGGAGATCGTCCAAACACACGCAAAGCTGACGCCAAAATTTCTAAACTAAATGAAATTGCCAAAATCACATAAAGTGAATACCTGACTAACTGTAACTGAGTAAGTCAGGTAATCTGCTAAAAGTATTAGCCAATTATTGGATAGATTGAGGCTAGGCAACATGTTGATAATCATATCAATATCAAGATTTGAGAAAAGATATTTTCTTAGATTTTAGATTTTGTTGTACAGCAAACTGAACAAACCACACTGTTCTTTGCATTTGCATTTACTCACTTAGTCATCATACCCACATTCCTGATGAGAAATTATCAAAAATTCATTGTTTTAATTTTTGTGAGAGCACCAATGGTCATCAATCCAGTACTGTCGCTATATCAATTTTGGGGTAATTGGTTTAAAAAATATTGAGATATTTGATTTTGCTTATATTACTCAGGTCCATGGTCTGGTATTTGAACAAACAACTAATCAGTAAAACTGAAGGAATAATTTACAGATTAATGGTTCAACCAAAATAGGCAGCACAACCGTAATGCTTTCAAGTAAAATCTGCCATTAAAATACAGCCATCGATATGTTTGCCTATTTTTTAATGTAAAATCTACTACAACATCCTAATTAAACTCCTGCCAGTCGCATTCAGCATATAGCATGTAATTGTGTTCTATAAGAGAAAGAGTAAAAGTTCCATTATATTTCAATGGGGGTTGTGTTAAAGTATGATTATGACCAGCATCTGTTATCTACAACTGTCTGCAGAATGTATGGGGTCTTTTTTCCAGCGATTATATTACTGTACCTGCCTAATGGTACCTGTTATGTACAACTGAATGGCAGCCTCTAATGTGATGTCATTTTCAAAGGGCTCTGTAATTTCTAGATGTGTACCTTTGGCATCGTGGATATCTCAGATAAATCTTAAGCACCTAACCAGGTTTACACAGTTCAGTTCACTTGAAGCACAAGGACGTAACTAGTGACATGCTAAAGATGCATTAGTGATGAAGTTTCTCGCACAACTTTGGTCTGCGTCAAGAGCCAGCTAAGAAAAGAAAAACGTGGCCTCTCCAGCAGAGCACTTTTAAGTATTTGCTCACCTTATTCCCTCTTTACATCACCCTAACGAGACTTTTTCAAATTAATAGTTTCGATACACCTTTGTTATATGATGAAACATGACCTCACACAGAACAAAAGTGGATTTCCTTAGGACATCATACAACCTGATATGTCAACGTAATAAATGAGAACAGACCAAAAGGAATCCCCCCCCACACTCTGCCGCGCCATCTTTTATCTTCCACAGCCTTTTACTACGGGGTCTCTGAGGGCTGCTTCTGTATGCGACTGTGGGAGATCAGGGCAGAGAAACAGCATATATCTTAAGTTCACATCTTACAAAAGGATTTCATATATTAATGCGGCTCCTGGGTAAACTCTCTCCCTCCTCTCTTAAGACATATCTACACCAGCATGATGATGTGGTGTTTAAGCTAAAAGGAAAAGGCTTATCAAAGCTCGCAGCTTCTCCCAACTTAAGAGTGCGAGCTGGTCCACAGGTGTGCGTGTGTGATACCGGCGGAAGAGACGAGAAATTAAAACATAAATGTTTCATATCTGTGCTGTCAATCTTTACTGATTTTCACGGTGGAATAACATCTCCAAAAGGCAGTTTGTTGTGCTCCTCAAATCAATAATGAGAATTTTACCAATGTCACACTCGACAAACAAATTGGCCATTTTTCTTTTTTTTTTCCCCCTTAATAATATGCAGCAACATTATGAGAATAATCCAGATTCACTGGTATGAAACGAGATATTACATTACTGTTTTTTTTTTTAAAACATCAGATGTTCTGTATGTACCGACAAGAGACAGATACGGCATGAACTAATAATGCCTTCAGCCATAATTAACTGCAGAAGACCAAGCACCTGCTACACTTAAAACAAGAGCAAGTAAGAGTTCAGATCCTTAATTTGACTTCACTTCCAAATCCTGTCTGATGAATACGATTTAGATCGGCCCAGAACAGCTACTGATCCGTGCTATTTCTCCTTCTTTCCTCTTAGGTTGTTTCCTGCCTCACCTAAAACATCACAACAGCAACTGTGAGTTGACCCAGGGTCATTTAATAAAGGCTGGATTTACCCCAAGACCAAATAGAATATGTTTATCTTACAAGAAAACAATAAATGAATACTGAAGCCGTTCTTATGCTCTTTACACTATAATAAGTAGCATCACATTGTCATGAACAAATTCATATTTCAAATACAACCTTTTACCATAAATGCTTTGCATTAACCAGTAAAAAAAGTCAACCTGGAATCCGTCTTCAGCCTTTTTTAAACTCTCAACTGTTACTTCTCCAATGTAAAAAACCTGTACTATGATCTCCCCTGTTTATTCCAGCCTGTCTTGAAACATATTCAGGCACAGATGCTATGAGATGCCTATTTCTAAACTGAACAAAGCATCATGAAAAATGGTAAATATGTTCTGAATTACCAGCATGTGTGTTTTCAAGCCCCAGGCTGTGCTTCCCCATATGTCTCATTCACATTCATCCTAGTCGGAGTGTTTTCATAACCGGACAAAAAGCAGAGCACACAGTTTGAAAAAAAAAAATCTAAAAAAAGGAGGAGAACTGGGATGGTGTTCTCGTCTGTGCCCATCCTGGCCTCTTGATGGAGGCTACATTTATTCTATCGCTCCTCTAACCTCAACCTGGGCCTGTCACGATAATTACGTTATTAACTTATCGAACGATATATGGACATAAGTCCCATATAATTATGTTAATAAATAATCATACAACATGTGGACATGACCTTGATCGTTTCTCGGTTCTGTCACCGGAGAAAGTGGATGTTAACATGGATGTCCTCTGGGAAAGAGGAAAAATAATGAGTGGAACTGAAGGACACAAACCCAACTTTTTTCTAACCCCCCTGCTCTTTGTCCTGTGTGTGTGTTGCAGCCTGTTTGCAGGGGGGCAGCAGAGTTAACATCTGAGCAGAGCCCACGTGGGGGGGATGAATCAGACTTTAGGATATAATTTAATGGAGTCAAAGATGCAACAGTGGAAAACAAAACAAAAGAGGAAATTGCAGACAAAAACTGTGACTCAACGTTAATTTAATGGTGGGAAGAGGTTTGACTTCTCAAAAACGACAATGTGTAAATTAAGAAGGCCTGAAAAACATAACAGCAGTTTGTGTCATCAAGACGCAAAACTCAACATTTTTTTCCATCAATATAAAAGGCAACATCCCAGTTATAACAACATTATTTTGAATATTAACTAATTATTATTATTATTTAAGCTACAAGGCAAGGTAACTCAAATTGTTGTTTTTTTAAATGTTTGCAGAATTAAATGTATACATCAATGTTATTCAATATATTCTAGTCTAACAAAATATATTTTAAACCAACTTATGTTCTGTGGCTACTTTTTTTATTGTTAGTTCAATTTTTTCATTATACGTTCTAGGGTTTGAGGTCTGGAACTTCAGTTTTTATCAGTAAACAGGAAGCAACATTAATTACGTTTTGCAAAAAACATTGATATCAATATGAAAAAGGTATTGTGATCAATTATAGCCATATTGTCCAGTCAATTAAAAATAATGCCTCTTTGTATTTGCTTTTTAACTTAAACTGTGAAATAGTTACCACCCAATGCCTGTTAGTTGGAATAGCAAAGCTACACTGATTTCTGTTCCACATACAACTATATCTGATAAATAAAATGAGACAAACAAACAAGAGAAAAATGTAAATTCTGTGTACAAATAATATGACTCAACTTGTTCGCAGTCACAGCACCTCCAGCCACTCACTCCTTTCAAGGTTACAAGGGACAAAAACACTGGTAAGGACTCAGTCGAGTGCTGCAAAAGTAGGAGGCTTGTATCAAACTAACATCTGCAAACACATCAAGAACCATCCACATATGCTGGACCGGTTCACTCTTTCCATTACTGCTTAGCAACTCTATATGAGATATGATAGATCTGAACACAATGCGATCTTGATAGTGTGAATGTTCAGATATACAACAGCACAGCAAATGCAGCCCAATGACTAATGGTGAGGGAAACAACTCAGACAGCTGCCTTAGGTTTGTAGTCTTCTATTGCGCGCTGACGGATAAACAGAAGCACATTAGCAGCTAGGAAATATCAATTTCTGCATGCATTTGAGCCAACAGGGTCTTTGGTGGGTCAATTACACTGTCAAACACTCATTTGATTACAATGTCTAGCAAAAAAACACATGGCTTCACTTACTGTTTATTATGATGGAGCCTTTAGTTATCCCCCATTATCATATGACTATTAGTACCATCAATGCATTTCAGGTTTTGAAATATGGAGACAAAATACAAGCAACAAAAGCAGATAAACTGTTGATTAATGTTTCATCATCATCATCATCATCATACAGGAATGCAAATCTAATTCAGCTCCAGAAGTGTTTTCAAATATAGAATCTGTAACAATCAGCGTCTGATATGTTTATGCTAATAATCAAATCAGAAGCCTGGTGGCCTAAGGCTTTAAGAGGCTGACCATGTAATCCCAGTATCCCCTGATCAAGTCCAGCCAGGCCTCTCTCTCCCCTCATTTCCTGTCAGCTCTCTGCTGCATGCTGTCTAGGGTTGCAAAACATATGGATTCTTTAGGAAGATAATACCCGACAGAGGTAATAATAAATATAATAAAAAGGGAAAGGTTTCATAAGAGCTTGGAGTGACTTGCCAGTTAGGCAGGGACAGATGTGGAGCAAGTTTAGAGAACTTTGCTGTGCCTGCATGTGCACTAAGGCTACAATTCAGACAAAATGATGATTGGATGTCAGACCTGAAAATGTCACTGCTCAGTTCTCAGATTTGAGGTGCTGTCAAGTCTGAAGAATATGACATAAGTCTGCCAAATATGACCTATCACCAACAATAAGTGTGATATAATACAATTGCTTATGCACATAACTGTAGCTTGTTTTTTTTTTTTTAATATGGATTTAAAAAAGAGGAGGTGCACAATCACAATTGAAATTTTGCATTACTTTGCATACACAGTAATGATTCTTCACAGAAGCAGGAAAAAAACAGCTTTAACTCCAGAATAATACATAAGAAAAAAGGCCAACAATAATCTTAATTTTGATAATGACACTGCATAAAAAGTAAGGTGAAAATTTGATCATCATACTATAAGAAAAAAGAAATCAAAACCTTTTTTCTTATGGGTGAATGTAACTATCTTGAAATCATTAAGTTAGTTGCAAGTAGCAGTGATAAAAGTAGCGGAAGTGGTTTGAGACTGTGGTATGAGCAGCAGGTCAGCAAGTTTAATCCGGTGAATATCTTACCAGAATAATTAAAAATGCACAAGGAATTTAACTCTTTCCTTCAGTCACCACTCTAAAAGTGCCCTTGGGCAAGGCCCTGAATATAATAACTGCTCCATTTTTCAGGCTGGAGCTGCACAGGTTAAATCTCAGGTGGAAATACATTTTTATGTGCAGCCCTTCCTCACACGTATCCCTCCCGACCTTCACTGTATATGCTGTCAAGCTGTCACAAAGTTGCTCATTCAAAATGTCAAGCTTGAAGTTATCAAACCGCTCTACATTCTGCATCAAAGTATGTTTGTATCGTTAGCCCTTAAAGCATTCCCTCAACCTGCTCCTGCATACTCTCCCCTCTATCAATGGCTGCAAGTTTTGCATTTTCATCAGTCATACTTATTGGTCATTTCAGTGTGAACAAGCTCATCTTTGTTTTATATTCACTGATTCATAACAGTAGCATCACTTTCTGAGACTCACAAATATAACAGGGAGGGTCTGATTGGTTAAAGGGGAGGTTAGTTATCTTACAACACAAAAGCACACCATCTTTTGCCACGTAGTGCACTATGAATTGTTGTACATAATTTTTTAGGATGTGTCTTCTGAATATAAAATAACTCATTTTCAGACCAGGAGAAATACTAAACCCCTAAGCCCATTTGGAGAAGTAAAGCCTCCATCACTGAGCTGTTCTGAAAACTGGCCAGAGAGCTTAGAGCTCCATAATAATAAAAAAAAAAAAAGAGTAGCAACATTACCGCAAACTTTTCAGCTGAAGAAACTGGAAGGAATATAAAGTAAGGTCCACTCTCCAACAAGAAGCACAATTTCTCAGCTCTGTGCCAATCACACTTGAGCTCCAGAATATGACTCCAGTGAACAGCAAATCTTAAATTTAAAAAACAAAACATTATTTTCCATATTCTACACAGATCTAGAGATTATATACTGCCACCTGAAGCACAATCTATTTGTCTTTCAAAATCCTCAAAATTGTTCCTCCATCTAGAGTCCCCTTCAGCTGAGGGAGCACACACAGTATGTTTCCTCATCATGCACTTTTCCATCTCCTAAACTATGCTGGCATTTTTGGATATTACCACCTAGCGAGAAATCCCAAACTAATATAATTTCAGCCGAACCCTGTCTAATCCATCACTACAGAGATGTCTCGAAAATGACAAGCATCTTTAATTATTTATCTGCTGACAGATTTCAAAAAGGCAAACAGAATACACAATAGTTCAAAGTATTTCATAAATGAGTGCATGAGTGTGTGCGTGTGTGTGTTTGTGTGTGTGTGCGTATCAATTGCCTTATTTTTGTAAGTTCATTCAGACAATTCTTAAAAAATAAATGTGCATTTATATTGTTGTCAACTGTTATTACACAGTTACATTTAAAAAACCATATTACAACACTAAGGTAACAAATTAGGTAGTGCAGTTTTTTGTTGTTTAGAAAGTTGACTAATTCTGCTTTAGCTTAGTTTGCTCATAAATAAAGAGGTGTTTGGCATAAAGGCAATATTCTTTTGGAGAAGCATCAGTGCATCAGTGGTGATATAATGCAATATCTGCTGGGTCAAAACAATAGCAGGGTAACAGGCCTGTGACAGCACGCCCTTCAGTGGAGCGCTGCACATGTGGCTGCAGCGAGAAGGGGGGCGTGTCAGCCCCATTCATCCACAGAAGTGAAAGTGAACAAATATAATATTCACCCCGTGGTTGTGTTTTATTGCTAAGCTCAGCGCTGAAGGGCCCATCATACGTTTAGCCTATATATTGTACATGACCTTGATCCGCACAGCCTGTTAACCTAAGAGGTGTTCCCCACAAGGCCTCAGGCAGTAAAAAGTCACACAGTTATGACAGGGCAGAACAGGCAGAGCAGTGCAAACACAAAACAGGAGAATAAACACTTAAGTGTAGATAAAATTAACTCACCGTCTTTGAGTCTAATTCATGGTGTTGTTGAGCTAAGACTTTATCTACACTGGCAGCATCTGTAAACGTAACAAACCCAAATCCTCTGTGGAAAAAAAAAAAGACAAAAACAACAACAATGTTAAAATGCATAAATACAAAAAATAAAAAAATACAACACATTATGTATTTTTGGAAACACAAATGATAAAAACTATTGTGACCTGTCACAATAAACTGCATAACAGCAAGCATAATATTCCTATGACCTTATTATTATTAAAATATTTTGTCTGTAAATGTGTTTATAATGCACATTATGGACGTCCTGTGAAAGATTTAAAACAGAAACTGAGGACACCGCTGCTCATTATTTGCTATGTTACAATGTGAGACGACACTACACCAACATTGTGGTGCAGTCACAAAGTCAATGTCAAATTGCATTCGGCTGCAGCTTTACAGCAGTGAGCATTTAAGCTTATCTGGCTCGCTGTGAAACCACACGCAGGCGCGCGCACACAGGGACACACAGGAACACATGCGCGCGCGGACACAGAAACACACATAACACGCTGGATTAATACTAAACACGGACAAAGTAAGCGATATCGCTACATGCACTGGCAAGGAAAAGTAGAAAAGCCCTGTATTTACCTTGAGCGTTTTGTCGTGGGGTCTCTCATCACCATACATTCTCTTATTTCTCCGAATTTACTAAAATAGTCTCTAAGGCTGTCTGTGAATAGAGAAAATATGTCGGGTCATTTGACAGAAACATATGGGCATGCTGTTGTCACTGTATTTCAAAAACACCCCGCGATGCGCATAGGGGTCGAATAGAGGACTTCAGATAGACGAAGATCAAAAATAACATCGTGCGCACACACTAGTGAGATATCCCATACAGTACACTACTGCACAGTGCACATTCGCACATACACCGCCAGCAGCTACAACGAGCACTCAGTCACAGCGACAAAACAACAAGAAATACTGTGATACGGTGTAAAAGAGAATAACAGTCTCACCTGGTGAGGTTTGCCAGCTGAGGCCACCGATAAACATTTTACTGTAAGGGGAAAACACAACAGAAGTGAGTCCAGATGTCAGTTCGGCCATTTTGACGACTAACTACTTCTAAAAGCGACCTTAAAGGATAAAGGAAGACTATGAAAACACATTCGCGCTTAGTAATTATAGTCTATCTACATGAAGGGGGGAGGCCACTCTCGCTACAAAGCTCAGGTCTTTAAAACTGCATCTGGAAACAGACCCGTGCACGGTTTAAGTGCGTACTGTGGGGACGAATCCAGCTCGGCAGTCGAAGTCCTCTCCAAGATGTTGTAACATGAAAAAAAATCGTACCTAAGGATTAAATTTAGAAAGATTCTTACCCCGGGTCATGTTGTGAATCATTTAGGCTTCCGGATGTGGCTTGACTCCCGTCTCCTTCCATATCTATTTCAAACTATAGGCTGGGACTACAGTCACAGTGACAGACACACACAGATACGGCAGGAGATATGCAAAGCCCCGCTATGAGAATATTACTGAGCCGGGAATGAAAGCGTCACACGTGGGATCAGCTCAGCCCCCTTCTCCCTCCTCCCTCTCTCAGCGTGCTCTACCTTGGCCCACAGGGGGCGGAGCTTGCCTCTGTCACCTAACCAATCCAATTGACGTCAATTCAGGCAATCTGCAAACCAATCCTCCGATTTGTCATTTAATTAAGCAATAAGCCACTAGAGGTGAAAGTGGCTTATTACGCTTTTAAATCAGTGGACACATAAAATTGTTTTTAAAAAAAACTTTGTCCAACATTTGTTATTCTTTATTAGCACTGTCTGCATATAATTATACCCCTGACTATCAACCTTTGCAGGGCAGCAACGCGATTTTTTTTTTTTTAATTATTCATAATAGCTTGTTATTCTTCCGCCATGCAATATAGTCCCTCCCTAACCATGGGGCAAAAAAGTGGGGCAATTACCATTTGCATGTTAAAAGTTAAATGATTCTGATTATTATGGTTCATACGTGTTTTATGGAGAAATAAGTGGAGTTTCATTTAGCTATAAATTACATGCAGCGTGAGGCAAAGTGTAAAATAGATGTTTTGAAACATCAGTCAACTGGCACCTTTTTTTGTTTTAAAACAGTGAGGAAAAGCATGCTGATGTGTTTTCTTGAGCAAAAACAGCAATTAACAAATTAACATCACCAGACATCCCTTAGTTTTGAGTGGTAGCTAGAATTATCAATGCAAAATATGTCAGATATTTTGCCGATCAAAGATGATTTTTGGTCAGGACATAAATTAAATATTTTATAATAAGACTGCCCAGGGTCCTCCTCCCTTAAGCATGGTTAATACTAAAATGCTATTAAACTAACAATGCATGTCTAAATTTATTAACTATGTTCCCTGTTACATTAAAATGTGTTACCATGAAATTTTCAATTACTGCTCAGTATAGGCCGAATATCAGATTTAAAATGTACTAAAAGGTGCTCAGTTTTAGGTGGTGAAGTAGGCTAATTATTAGAGAAAGTCTCCTGAGCCATAAAATCTGTGTTAAAGCAGGTTCAAATCCTGCTGAAAGGGTCCCTGAGCAGGATACAAGATCTCTATAACTGACCCGGGGTCTGACCTTTAACTGCTGTATTCATTATGAAAGCGAACAAAGAATTTTCCTATGGGGATCAATAAAGAATGGTTTTCTTACATACAGTGGAGTAGTTATAAATCTTCTCATGAAGATGACCTGTAATGAGCTGCCAGCCCTGCCCTCTGCACAATGCATGTGAAGATAAGCTGACTCTGCCCTCTCATGACCCTGAAGAAGAAGATGCTGGATAAGAAATCAATGAATACATGAACATGCATGACAGCTACTGTGGGAAAAATATATTTTTTGATATACACTATCTCCTCAGTATGCTATCAATGGAACATGAAATAAAACCTGTTCAAATTGTTTTCTGAGTTACAGTATGTATTATGCATTTATATTATATTATATTATATTATATTATATTATATTATATTATATTATATTATATTATATTACATGCAAGATAACTTGTCATAAAGCACAGACTATATAAATGTAGTTTTTATTCATCCTAGCATGAGAATACTAACAACAAAACTTTCCTGCATGAAACGTGACTTGTGATCTTATTTCATTATTCCCATTCAGTGAAGTTTTTTAAGAATAGGCCTCTCTGTGCCAACCGTTCAGACAATGACAGGGGAGAGGGACATTTTTATCTGGCCAGGGTGCATGCTTTTGAAACAATAACTTAAATAAAACCTAAATAACAACATTGCCGACAGTTTATAAGCTAAAACTCTGTCATTAGCTGAGGGACACTCCACATTGCAGCTGTCTGTATCTCTGAAACAAAGAAATAGAAGCAATTGGTGGCAATTCCTTCAAGCACAAGCGTGTCAAAGCAAATGGAAATATGACACCTCGTGTGAAATGCTATTACTTATTCTACCTTCTATGCACTATCATTCTGTCCCGTGCTGTTTTGTGACGCATTAAAGTTTATTTTAGTGGCACACTTTCTGTAAGTTGTCAAATGTGTGGCAGTGTCCTCCAGCAAAGGCCTAAAAAGCTAATGTAAGAAAATCTTATCCACTCTTGCAGCTGCAGAGAGAGGAGTGAGGAAGGATATAAAATGATGCAGAGTGCGAGCTCCGAGGAACAACAGGCTTTAAAGCCCATCACAAGGTGTGCAAAAATCACAGTGGATTGAACACATGAAGAGCAACTTCTGTTTTATGCTCAAATAAAAACACTGGGGTCCCAGGTTTCACGGTGCGGTTGTGAATTATTCTGCTTTTTGAACATTGTTATCACGGCCTTTCTATTCACTGTTGTTAAACCATGAAGAGAGCAAAGCAAACATGACAGAAATGGTACATTCGGTGTGACGTTTTACAATATCTGATCAACGGTTTGGAACCACATTTGAACCCCCCAAAAAAGCCTGATGCCAAAGCAGCAGACACACCTGATTTTATTTAGCATGTCATCTAAGCATGTCGTATTTAGTGAATATCTTTCATATCTTGTTGATATTACATGTTTGAGATTTGAGTCTTCTAGATCTTTTTTTTTTCTTTCCAGAGATTCAAGGAGAAACGTGTAGATTTTTAAAATTGAGCAGTGTTCTCCTTTAATCTGAGCAGACACTACAGCCTGATGAAAGTGCCTTAAATGTTTATAGTTTCTTAAGCAACTTCAGTTGCTCTGACAGCTCTGCTTTTGGAGCAGTTAAGCGTGTATTACTGACTGAGCAGGAAAAAGAAGGGTTGCATTTTTACCACATATTATGTGTGAACACATCTTTTTGAAAGTTATGCTGATCACACACTAACACCACGGTGGCTTGGTAGCATTTCTAAAGGTGACAGCTGTTGAAGCAGTTTGATTAATGATTAGATGAAGAATTTCAAGAAATAGACGCATGTTAAAATCCTGCATGCTTTGATCTCATCTGTGCTACTATTTACTTTTGATTAAAGCAAAATGCAAAGATTTATGAAATCGTATAGTGGCATCAGTGTAACTGTAGCTTGTATTCAGTGCTAAAAAGATGAACTGCTTTTCAATAGAGAGGAAACTCAGCATGCAAAAAAGCTTGTAACTAACTGAGCCTTTGCATGAAAACTGGAGGATTTGGGGCTTGAGAGAGAAGTAAAATTGATAGTGTGTGAAAGAGCTGAGGGGAAAAAGAAAGTGAGAGAAGCAACAGACTCAGTGACACTGTTATGAGATGCTGCTTCGAGAGGAGGCATCCTGTTTCCTGTTGCAGTAATCATTTTAAACCTTAAGAATCGTCACTTGACCTTGGAGAAAATGTTCTTGGATCATTTCAACCTATTTTTCTGATGCAGACTCCGACATGTAATCTGTGAATGAGACACAAAACATGTTTTTGATCTTGAAATGTCTGGGGACATAAATACCAGTAAAAATGACTCCTGATACCAAAACATGTTTTAAAGTGAAACTCGAAGTCTGCTGGGATTTAATATTTTTACACCTAATTTGCCTAATAGCCATGTGTTTTAGGCATGCACCAACATGAGAAAAAAATCAAGCATGTATTGATCCAATGCTAAGAGAGAGCTCAGAGTAAATACCTTTGCTCACTCATGAATTTGTTATGGATATTATTTAAACGCTCTTGGGATGTTGCTCATGTTATCCATCGGATTTTGGGAATGATTTCGTGTTGATCACTGTGGATTGAGTGATCTCTACTTTACTCAGGAGGGCCTATTACAGCCAAACACAGAATCCAGGGGTAAGCTGTGGAAAAGGCTGCAGATGTGAACAAATTGTCTCCCTCTAGTGTCCTCTCCTGTGTGCTTCTTCTTTGCTAAGCTAAAGCACCTCTCAGACTGCAGGGAGAGAGCCAAACTGAAACATGCATAATTGACAGTCCTATTTCAGGAATTAGCCACCCACCAAACCGCAGTCTACCTGCCCTTTCATCTTGCCTGGAATAACTTAGCATCTTATAAAAGTCTCTTTTAGCCATACAGAATTATTTAATTGCAAAGTGATGAATTAAAAAAAAAAAAAAAAAAGTCTGTTCCAGTCATTGATTTGTGAGGGCGGCTGTGGAGAGACCTTGTTGACTGATCGTGGTATGTGAGGATTACTGGGAAATGTGCGCAATTGTCACAAAATAGAGAAACTGTTTGAAGTCAGATCAGTAGGAAGGATGTTCTGGTGATGAGTGATTTCCCTCCCCCATTATGCCTTCTGTAACTACGCAGATGAGTTAATTAAGCTGTGCCAGAGGCTACGCACTCGCATTGCAGGTAGATGGGCCGCTGTGATATTCAGACATCCAAATTATTAAAAATTTTGAAACCGTAATATTGACTTTGAGAATATCTAAAATACATGGAGCTCCTCTATGCTCGAAAATTATCCTTGCAAATAAAAAAACGCAGTAATCCCTGTAGTGCCAAGTGCCCCAAAGCACCTAGAGGTACTAGTGAATAGCTTGGAGTGCCCCAAAGGATCGCAGACTCCTCAGAGTTTTACAAAATATGCAAAATATGCTAAGCAAATCCCAAAATACCTAGTTCACAGAACAGTTCTTCAGAATTGCTGCATCTATACACGCTTCTATTTGATCAATACAGACCAAGCTGGTGACTCTGTATCCTTGACTTTGGTATCAAAAAGACCATTTGCATGTGGGGGTCTTTAGACCAATCAGGCTTCAACGCAAGTGAATGATGACGACATCATTTACCTGCTCCACTGGGCTGAGAGATAAGCTCATGCCCCTGCTGCTCCCTGGAATGTTCTGGCTGCTGTTTGTACGACTCCAGAGAGAGCTGTGTGTTACAGATGATGGCGAGTGGCATTAAAGCACCGCGAGGAACCATCCTATTACCTGTACAGTCAGCAGTGGGGAGGTAGATGTGCGTGTTGGCCTTTTGGAGAGCTTTTGTCTGACAGAGGAAGTGGTACACCCCTCTCCATAGAGGAACTGAACATCAAACTGCCCCAGTCGTGTACGTTGTATCAGTATTTTTCCAGAATGGCTAAACAATTTTAACTTTAATTTGCATTATTTTGAAAGCAAGCTTGATTTTTAGCTTGAAATCTCTGAATCTAGGTCTAAGTCTCACTAAAAGAACATTGAAACCCATGTTTGTTGAAATCCTCCTCAAAGCTGTGCACCATGGCCTCTGGCTTATCATGCAAATTTGCAGAACCATGGTGTAAAGACACACTCATGCATGCACGCAGCTGCATTTCTTGTTGCTTTAGAGGCACACTGACACACAGTAAGCCTTCAGATAACTAGCATGAAGGACTCCGGTACCCTCTTTCAGTCACTTTCTCTAGGTTTGTGTATTTACGTGCATGTGCTGCACCTCAGATATATTTTTAGGCTAAATCTTCCAGAGGCTAAGAATGGAACAATAAGTAGGCCTCTCTGGACACAGTAGCTAAGTAGTGCTTTCTGTCTCCTGCCTCGCTCTTTGTTTTCTACCCGTCTATTCTCTCTCTCCTGTCCTTTTTGTGCTTTATTTTCTTTACCCCCCCCCCACACACACACACACCACCACCACCACCACCACCACCAACTGACTGCCACCACATATTCTCTCTTTTGCCAACCACTTCCTATCCTGCAACCACTGACCTTAACACTGACCTTGCCATGTCTTTCAGACAAGAGCGAGAGATACCATATCATCCCCCCCCCCAAACACACACACACACACACACACACTATGCAGCAGGGTAGAATTTTGCCTGTCTCATCAGTCTTTCGGCCGCTGGAGTACCTTGTTATTTTTCCTAGATTCCTACACATTCGCTTTGCAGCTGATCAGTGCCCAGACTGGAAAACATCGCTTTTGGCTCAAAGAGAGGGTGAGCCTTGGCATATTGACCCAAGCTGTCAATACAGATTAGGTTTATCAGATAAAGTTTATCTGCAACATTTGGGCGTCCTTTGGTTGGGTACCAGCCTAATTCTGGGTTACAACGGACGCAGGCTCTGAGGGGGTCGAATTGGCAGCCACTGTTTTAGCCGTAAGCAGGTGGCAGGGACCTTTTATGGCATGATACTGCAAATGTGCCAGCATTTGTGCGAGCATCGGTCACCATAGTCCATGATTACATTAGGTGTACACATTAAGCCAGAAGCATGCTGGTCATTGACAATAATTGACTCGTCTCTCGTTAGGAAAAGGTTCCTTTTGAAATTCGCACTGTCATCCATTGCCCTCTGAGTGTTTGTTCTACTTTCTTTGTTTTAAAAGATATCAATCTTAGGTTCAAAGAGAAGTCAGTGCATTTGGACACAAGTTACTGCAAGTGACTTCCTACAATTTTTAGATGTATTTTATTTCAAATTCATTTCAAATCTGGACATTATCTGCTTATTTGGTAAGTGGAATAATAATGTCTTATCTTTGCTTTCAAATTAAATATAATAAAACAGACTTTCTGTGCCTTCTAAACAGTGCTGAGACTTCTTCAAGAGGTCCTTGAGAAAAATTCTTTGTCTGGGGCATGTTGTGCCTTGGTGAAGAGCATAATCCTTGTCTTAAATGTCCCTGACTGTTATGTTTTGGGATAAACATTCATTTCAGTCCTACCACCACAAGAGGGCACTTTGAACACATGAAGAGCCGATACTATTTGTGTCTATGTGTCTTTGTCTACATGCACCTACATGAAGGTGGTTCAAAGTGAGAACGCTCCTCTCTCCCTTTGGGTTGATGAGTCTAAAAATCACACCCTTGTTCACCATCTACAGTGACCTTTTGACCTCCCTCACTGAGGGGAGAGACTGTGTGACGTCCGCAGGGTGCTGCAAGAGGAACAGCTTAAATGTTGGGCTGTTATTTTTGTATACACTCTCAGTCAGCGCCAAATTTACTCCAACCTGTTAGTTTGGTGTTGGGCCAGATTTGTAAGCAGTGCTCTTCCAAAATCGTAGGAAACTGACATTTTTTTAGCTATGGTAAACACATAGAGAGAGATGTATGATTGTAATACACTAAAACCTTTCTAAATACTATTGTCCAATATGGGTGTATCTAATGCGGACGGGTAATTAGATGTACAAGGACACAGGAGGGGCAATCAGGTTGCTGGGAATGAAGAACACTGAGTGTGAGTCTTATTGAAGGAAAGAAGGCAGCTCACTCAAAACAAGCCGGGGTGGAGAGATGAAGAGGGGAGGCATGGCAGCAGTAAATGATGCTGGCCATCTACACCTTGTCAGTTATTAGGAGAAGCCAGAAGAGAAATCTGACATTACTTTGTGCTGTCTACAGAGAAAATAATTGGCAAGCAGGCCAGCTTACTGGCACCTACAGTGCCGTACTTGGAAGAGATGTTTTAAAGTTCTGCAGCTAAAGGGAGGCAGAAATATATAAATATATAAGTATATATATCATGTTTTTGTTATTGAGAATAATCTCCTTAAGGATAAGAATGTATTAAAGTTGCAACATGGCAACCAAACACAAGGAGAAGTTAAGATATAGCGGTTTGGTTGTGTGCTCTTATCTTTGCACTTAAAAGCAATATGAACAAAACTTACTTCCTAATAATTCTTCTACTTATCCTCCCTGTGGCAAAAACATCCTTTTTCTGACTAAGTACCAACCATAAAAAGACCTCAATAAAACACAAATAGTGCAACATGAATTCAGAATCTGAATCTAATCTAAACTTCAGCCTCACTTTATCTTTTTATGTCCCATAAACTTGGTCCACAGGTCAAAAAAAACATCCGGCTGGCTGGTTTTCAAGCTAGTATTTTATATTAGAAGATATAATATGAGGGCTTGTTGGAATAAACTCATTTAGATAACGGTTTAATAATTAATATATGATAAAAATAAGGATGCAAGTTAAAGAAAAAGAGAAATGTAGCCCATACTTACTTTGAGCCTCAGAACATGATTATAAATAAACTGCGCGCCAACCACAAGTTTCTGTCTGTTTTGGCTTCTGCTTCTGAACTATAAATACACACAAATAATTCAGCAGGTGTTTTTAGTGTGCAGTCTAGGGGGCATATAAAATCTTCCCCTTTTTTTTTACTCTCTCTGTTTGACTTCTTTTTTATAATTAAAGTGAATGTCAAGAATCATATATTGCTGATTCCTAAAACCATTGCACTATTGTCAATTTGCCAGTTATCATGGACTATATAACTAGATAGTTTAATTTTAATTTTCTGTCATAATCAGAGATTTTTTTTTCTAATACAAAGGAATAGATTTTCAGTTGAGGTTTTCAGTTCAGTTTCCATGATCCCATTTTTTGGGCTAGCTAATCAGGCGTGATCCATTGCTCAACTGGCATTAATCAGATGCTTATTGTTCACATTGTGGGTGGGGTCGGTGACTCCACTGTTGCTTTTCTAGGATGTGGCCGACTAAACCACAGGGTCGCCTATTTACCAACCCAGTGCCACACCATGCCGAGGCAGAGCCCTGGTTTCTCTGTCACCAATGTTACTGCATGTAAAATTTTCTCTTTTGTCTTTAGGACAGCAGTAAAGATCGCATAGAGAGAACGCACTATGCTAGACTCTGATTCATAACCAATGTATTTTGGCTTATATTTTATTCACCGATGTTCTTTAAAAAAGAGAATTAGACATGATATTTCTGGGTTATTGCTTAATAGATAAGATGTTGTTTGTTATGGGCAGTTTCCAGGTGTGATTAACTGTGAAACAATGCCCGACTACAATAAATGCTTTTGTGCTTAACCCTCTTTCAGTAAATATACTTTGAAGACAAATCTATGCTGGCTGGATAAACAACTTCCTCAGTCCCAATGAGGGTTGACACCTATGTCAAAGACTCATGGGATACTCATGGGAGACGATGTGGTTGAATGCTAAATATAAATAATTGTCTGACCTCCCTGGAGATGAAAAATGTGGTGTAAAAAGGCAGATGAGGCAGAATTCAAACAATCATCAAAAGGTGTAAACAACTCAGCACATTTTTTATTTCACTTCACAGAAAGTGCTTCCTTAGCACTGTATTCTTCTTAACTTTATCCAACGCAGCTAGCTGAGATTTCCTCTTCTACTATTTAAGCACCTTTTTGGTACCTTAGATATTCCTAAAGTGTAAAAATCCTGTTGGCTGACACATCACTGTTATTTACACTTAATGCAATCCAAATTGGAATATCTTAACATTTGATATAAATAAGCTGAGAATGTCTGCGCTTTGATGCTCTGCAGCAATATAGCAGTAGGTTAGCATTCCTGGAACGTTCAATCACCATGCAGATCATTTTCACGAGCGTCACTGAATCATGAAGGACACTTAAGTCTGAGATGTGATCAAAATACAGACGCAGCGCTCGGCACTCAGAGTTTGTTAAAGACAGTGACGCTACATTGTCCGTTTGTTTCCCTTTTTGCTCCACAGAGTCTCTGTTGTTCCCTGCTATATACACATAACCAGCTCCTTACATGCACCTTATCTCGATAAAATTTGCTCCTGTGGTGAGTGATGTTGTTTGCTACACTAGAACAAGCTGACAGGCCTTGAGAACATCTGTTAAAAGAGCCAAAATAAGTGAAGCAAAACTTTGAGTGTTTTCATTTTCATAGCTGGTGCAGCAAAATAAAAGTAAAAGGCACGAACCAGGATAGGGTCATGACAACATCGGCCAAATCCAGCCAATAGTTGTAGAAAAATAGAATTAAAACATACACAGTAATTTGTAGGCCATAATGTGTACTGGACATCCTCAAAAAGGGGAGACTGCAATTGCAGATGAGCACCAGGCCAAATTCAGTTACATAATAAACTTGTACCTGAAGATATAGTGCCACCATGTGCTTAGTTATGTTCATTACAATGTTATTTTTAAATCAGTGACGGTACATCAAAGTGGATGCTTGTAAAAAACACATTATTTTTTTTGACCGATTTTTAAAAAAGTAGCATCATACTTTTCTTAAGTTGTCAGACAGTAGGAGCTGTTGTATTGTAAATGGCCTTTTGCTGAGAAAGCTGGTAACACACAAACACAACAGTACGACTCCAGTAAACAGGCTCGTATGTGCGCTGTATTTGTTTGTGCTGTAACTTTATATGCAGACTTAAATCTGAGCTGTGGCTGCTTTTCATTTGTCTTTCAGAGGACTTCTTGCAGAATGAGAGACAGCAGCCCCAGCTTGTGCAGGACAGGGAACAGGGAGCATGAAGCAGAGGCCGGGCTGCTGTTGCTGACGCCACTAGGAAGGGACTGATTCTGCCTCCTCACACTCCTTGTGCGAAGAGTGGTTGTCTTCTTGGTTTGGATGGAGGGGCTCTCTGTTGTAAAGAATCGGTCGGTGGCTAGCGTCATGTCAGCACTGACCGATTCTTCTGAAATGTAACTTGCGTCAGAAAAAGGTTTGGTTGATGAAGCTTCTGTTGTGTCGGAGATGAAATGAGAATCAGCTGAAGTTGCTGGGAGGTGTGTGTCTGTGTCTGCGCTTGGAGGTGGCAGGGTGGAAATGCTGAATGGTGTGGCTGTGAAGGGTTGGTGTGGTGTGTTCCAGGTTTCTTTGTGGGTGTGTGGGGTGCTTAGCAGAGCAGAACCAGACAAGTACCACCACCCGGTGACACTTGCCTCAGGGGTTATGGAGCTCAGATCCTGGGCACTCGCTGCCAGAGGAGGCAGGTTGTAGGAGGCAAAGTGCCAACCTCCAGTCCTGCCAGGGCGCACCCCTCCACAGACTGGGTGGGTGTGGCAGGGGCAGCCCAGGACACGGGCTGGGGTATGCTGAGTCCAGGAGAGTAAGTAGCTGATGTTAGCGTTAAGGTGACAGGCCCAGGGGTTGTTGCCAAGAGTGATGACTCTAAGTGATGTTATCTTGTCCAACACTCCAGAGGGCAGCATGGCTAAGCGGTTAGCATGCAGATAGAAGTAAGTTAGCTTGACGAGTCGGTCCAGAGAGCCTGGAAGCACCTTCGCAAGTGAGTTGTGGGACAGGTCAATAATCTCAAGGCGTGCAGGCAAGTTGGTGGGCAAAGTCCAGAAGTGATTGTGGCTCAGGTTGAGGGTGCATAGATTGATCAGTGTGTTATTAATGAAGATGGCCCGTTCCAGCTTGTTATTGGACAGGTCAAGCAATCTCAGATTCCATTGGTAGACTGTATCATTCTTGTCCAACAACTGCAGGCGGTTGTTGGTGGCGTGAAGATGCCAGAGGGAACGGGGCAAACCGATGGGCAGGTGGCTCAGCCGGTTGTGAGACAAATCGAGGTAACGTAGATGGGTATAATCGGTAAGTTGGCCGTCTAGGTTGTGAAATCGGTTGTGGGACAAGTTGAGGGAACGTATGTTGTATTGTAGGCCACCGGGCAACTGTCTCAGACCCCTCCAGGAGCAGTCTACCTCCCTGTGGCTGCGGCTACAGGAGCACATGGAGGGGCACACGGCGAGGACGTGCAACCCCAGCAACAACACGAGCAGGAGTTCCAGAAGGGCCTCATTAGGGGGGAGCTTCAGCAGCACATGCCTGCTGAAAGAAAGACAGAGAGAAACGGGAATGTTAGGATTTGTCTTACACAGCATCCTATTGAATGCCAGGAGGCACACTGTGAGAGCCAAAGTGATGCCTGTACTGAGCTTGGATCTTGAGCACAGGGAACAAACACTTGCTATCAGCAGTAGCAGCACAGTAACTGCAGAGTGCTGTGCTGAATAAAACTTGTTTCATTGTATCTTTAAAGCTCCACCCTCTGCCAGAATCTCTCTCTTTTTCCCTCTCTGTCTCTGTGCTGTACATACACACACACACACACACACACACACACACACAGGCTGCACAGTGTTTTGCTGCACATCACTGCATTGCTTGCAAACACACACATTCACATCACAAGACAAAACTAAATCTCCCAAACCGTTGGAGGAATGTTCTCAGGGATGCTTTGGCAGTGTCATTTTTGAGAAATGGTCATACTGTAAACATGCATAATCAGTACAGGATGCAATTGTGTCCTTTTATTTTTTTTTTTGTAATTGATAAATATTTGATCTAAACTATAACAGGATGTTTCTAGTCTATTCAAGAATATCATTCATCACAGAGGATGAGAATTCCCTGCAGTCATTTTCCCTGGCATCAGTTTGCGTCTTCAGTCATGACTGGTTGTCAGAGCAGTCAGTCCCATGCTCTCAGAGGAGGAGAACTAGCTCAATAGATGGGTTTTATTAATGACTCCACAGAGAACTCATGCATCAGCTCGTGCGACAGCAGCAGCAGGCAAACACACAACCAGGAGCTCTACGCTGCAGTGTACAGCATGTGAGCCAGGGTGTGGCATGAAAGTGTGTGTGTGAAAATTTGAATTAGTCCATAACTCACCTTCTCATCTTATCATTCCAGTCACTTTTCTCTGCTCCTTTTTTTGCCGTCCAGCCCCTCTTCCCTCACCTCTCTTGCTGTCAAGACTCGGGACCAGCTGCTGCTCTGCTAGATGTGCTTTTTCTTTACGATGCCTGGATCCCCCCTCACAGAATTTGACCCCTTGCTAACTTGTCCAGTGCAGGTTATTGAAGTTGTCCCCGCTGCCTTGCAGTTTGGTCCTTTTGTCCTCTTTGCCTCTTATATGGTTTCTTTTGGGTTAGCGCGATCAGGCACTGCAAGCTCTGGATTTACTCTGTGCAGTGGAGGAGGGAGGGAGGGGTGGGGTGTTGGGGGGGGGGGGGCAGTATTGGGGGGGTTGATGGAGTGCATAATGGAGGGCTTCCTGCATACGGGGCTGCAACAATGGAAACTCCTCAATACCTTATCTGGAAGCTTTAAAGATTTACCTCTGCATTTAAAGAAACAACTATTGTTATGGTTAGATTAATTGACTGATTGCAGTCCTGTTTGTACTCCATATAAATAAGACTGTTATCAGTTATCACCTAAATCAATATTACCCCTATCTAAAGTATCCCTTTACAAAGGATTGGTGTGTTGAAATTGGTTGTTATTTTCTCAGTGTGTTATTTTCCTGCCTCAAATACCTTCAAGATTTATTGCCGACGACTCTTGTCCACTGCAGCTTCCTACCTGCTATCAGCAATACAGCAATACTCTCCATTCTGCACTGCAATGCTGCATTATTAGCACATTATAACCTTGCATACTAAGAAACAATTTAACAACTTAAAATGTGACAAATTCAATAATATGATGTTTCCATAGTTTAGATTCTTAACTAATTCATCCACAGCAAAGACATTTTGTGTTTGTTTTCTGCTTGTCCTCGTCAAGTTGTCATTTAATTTAAAGTACCTCTTTGTGATGGGTTTGTTGCCTTCTAACTTACCTTTCCCCATTCTTGGCTCTCTTGTTTGCCTATACTAGGAGCTAGCTGCACTGACATTGAAACCAATGCATTCTGTCATTGCCACTTACATTGAGCCTCAAAGTCAAACTCTTACTTCCACAGTCAGTCACTATCCAACACGCTATGCTGTCAGTATAAGCAGTGTTACTGTCAGGCAGCACACACGCACAAGAAATCTAAATCTCTCATATCCAAATTTGCTCCTGCCAGAGAAATACTTGACATGTACTTTCACTGAGGAAAGCTGCATCCTGTCTCTAAACTTGCACATCACCAGGAGCTACCGCAACTTAAAGTCTCTCCATCTCCCTGCTGTTAGGATTGGAGCTGCAGTCAAAGTAGAGGCTGCACAGAGAAAGGGGCAACCCATTCAGACTTTTTAATGAAAGGTTCACATCAATCATGACGTCACAAGTGAGTAGATGAACAAATATCTGCACAAGGCGGCGGAAACAACCGCATATTGGTTTTTTTGAAAAGGTTTTTTGTGTGTCTTTGTGAGCTCTGGCTGAGGTGAAAGAGAGCCTTCTTTCTGAGTTCAGTGGCGCTGCCCGGAAAAGACACAGTCTCTGCTTGCTAATCAAGCAGACCTTTCTTTTGTCTCTCTTCCTCTCATACACACATGTAACACTGCCACAGCTAAATAGGAAATGGATTGATTCATAGTAATAAGTTCTCTCTTTCATACCTTTCGTTAGTATGTCATATCTGTCACAAATGTATGTACATCTCAAAAAATAAAGCTGGTTAATTACAAAATCCACTTGCACAATAATGCATCCCTTAATACATCTTTTAATATTAAAAGCAAGCAAACAGGAGAAATACAGGGTGAACCAATGGCTTTTCAACCAACAATTATCACTTCTTAGTTTGATAGATTTAGTAGCACACAGTTGCTCAAAATACTGTAACAGAAAGCTTCAGAAAAAAAAGTAAAAGTATCATTTTTTCACAGTTAAGCTATAGGGAAGTAAAGGCAGGTGTTCAAAAAACTATTTGCCTTCATGCACACACACACACATACACACAAACAGCTTCAAACCACATCCTTATCACCCTCAGAGGTGGAGGCTTCTTCTGCTTTGGCAGGCTGGGAGTCGCTGGCTGTCTCCTGTGGCTTTGAGATGGATGAATTTTCAGCAGCTGCTTCAGGTGTAGCTGGAGTTTCCTCACCACTGGTGGAGTCTCCCACCTCCTTCTTTTCCTCCTCTCCCGTTTGTCCATCCTCATTTACCTTCCCTTCTTCTTTCTTGGTGGCAGCAGTCTCCTCCTCTGTTTGACTAAGGTCAGCCATTAGCACGCTGGTCTCCTTGGGCTCTGTCTCTGACTTGCTTTTGTTCTTCTTGCCATTTTCCGTCCGGTATTCAGAGTTGCTGATGAGCTCTACGTCACCGCTCATAGCTTTGATGCGTCTGCTCAGCCGGCACACCTTGCATGCCAGTAACAAAGTGGAAACCAGCAAAATAGTACAGACTATGATCAGTCCACCAGCCACCATGAACACTGGACCACATGCCGTTTTGTTACACAAAAGGTCAAGAAAGGAGGACGATGGGTTAGCAGGAGATAGAGTTTGAGAACAAGAAGTGGGTGCTCCTGTTGTTTTAGGTAAGCTTGTTGACTGAGAGGTCACCAAACTGCTGGTCTGAGCGATGCTGTCAGAGGCATGGGTGGCTGTTTTACCGGAGTCTGATGAACTGGTATGTTGAGTAGTTGTGACGTTTTGAGCTCCACACATTAGTGCACCCAGAATTTGTATGCAGTAAAACAGGAAGACGAGGCCATTCATGTTGATATCTGAGAAAGAAATGGAGTGAAAGTTTAGTTTCAAATGAGTTTAAGAGATATAAATCTAAAGGACACAAAAACACCTTGCTGTTTAAACTGTGGGGCTGCCATAATGAAAACAAAATGATGTTGTCTTGCATTTAAGCTTATTTCCTACAAATTACAAGTGATGGTAACTAAGTACACATACTTAAGTACTGTACATATGTACAATTTCAAAGTACTTGTGCTTTTTATTTTTCTAATACTACTCCAGAACATTTTTGGGGGCAAATATTGTACTTTTCACTGCAATATATTTCTCTGACCATTTTTTTTTCCAATTTTGCAGAGTTAAATGGTCATTACAAAATAAAAAGTTCAGTTATTTTATGAAACAGTAATATAGATTAATCCACCCAGCAGTGCATAAAGCCACCTGCAGAATCTTTTTATTGCTAACACAACGATATATATATATACCTTTATAATTCAGTAAACTGATTTAGAGTTTCTCCCGCCACTGCAAACATACACATACCTCTCACCTTTTCCTTAATACATATTTTTTTTGATATTTGAATGCATTCTTGTCTTTCTACACAGGAATGAAAATAACTTTGCAAAGTTGTGAGCATTTAATAGTTTCGCATGAATTTTCTGTTGTCTCTTGAAAGTGTGGAGTAAATTGAAAAGCGTGTTGGCCTAAAGAGCTCTGACATTTCATCCTATTGAAACAACTACTACACTAATAAGCATCATAAGCTACTTTTTTCTGTAAAATCAAACCTAAAAGTGAAAAAAACAAACGTAAAAAATATTAAGCAAAGACAAGGGTATAAAATAAAATATATAAAATAATTTAAAAAAAGCTCTGCATTTTAAAAGGCGGTAAATTTTTTATTCTAACAGAGCAGAAAATGCATCACCTTCACTTCTGTTCTAAGAACTGTGCATCTTCATATCAGAGTAACCATCATACCAACAAATAAAGTAAGATTTCATATATGGTCAGTATTTAGTTATTTTAATTTGAATGAAATTTAAAATGAGGGTACCTTTTACATTGATTAAAACTTCAAGGCTTAAGTGAATGTAACGCCTTTTTAAACTCTGCTGATATTTTTATTCAAACATATTAGTTTTCTCTGATAAAAAATTACATTTGTTTGTATTTTTACATTTTCTTTTGAATTTTGAAATTTTTTTTTTCCCTTTAACTGCTCTTTTGATGTCTTGTTATGTACATTTTCACTGACGTTTTCAGTTCCCTTAACTTTAGATCCTTTGAGGTCACATTTGTAAAAAATAGCAAAATATCACATTTTTATAATCAGAATTTAGAGCAGAAGCATGCAATAACACAAGCTATAAATACAGATGTTAGCTCACATATCTTTATCTAAGAGTTTTTACCAGTTCAAAGTCCAAACTTTTTTGTACATACTACATTTTATTGGTCCATTCCTCAGTATTAACAAGTTTCAAAATAAAAGTATGTATCAAAGCAATTTTTCACTTACATTGTAGGTGATCTTGATAGAGTTCCAAGAAGAATCAGATTTTGTACAAGATGACTGATGTGTAACAGAGCTGTGAGACAGTGAGGCTGATCGATGGCACATCATCTAGCTGTCTTTTTCTTACTTCTCTATTTGGACTAAAATAAGACAAGGAAGTGGTTTTCATGTTCTATTCAATGCTAAAGTTGGTCACGCAGACATCTGTGGGGTGGCTGACTATAAAAAATTGCATGCATACAAAATGCTCACTTCCAGTAAGATTCATAGTTCTAGTTCATTAAACATAAACTTTATTTTGTCATTTTTGCCTTCAGCTCAGTTCTGAAGCAATGCAAGTTGGACCTTACAAATATATGTAAATGCTGTAGTCATCTGCAACAACTTCACTTAATGTGGCTGAAACTATCATTTAAAGGTGTCTACTTTGTCCTCAATAGAAACCACAATATGCATGACACACACACACAAAAAAAAATACATTGTCTGAATTTATCAGAGGGAGTCAAGCAGCAAATTATCTTTAAGGCCCGCCACAGGTCTCTGTTTTTGGATGCTGAGATACTGACATGTTCTCGCGTAGTTTAAAATAACTTTGCCCTCTCTTGCTAACCAAAGTTGTTTGAGATGACACAACTGGAATGGATATGCTTACGTCTTTCTTCTTTAGAGTCGTCTATGTTGCATGTTTATGTCAATAGTTCACAGCCTTTTGATACTTTGTTAGTCCACATCACATCACATGTGATGGAAAATGTTGCAGCAGTTTATGTTTTCAATGCGTTTTTAGGTTATTTCTGCTGTGTGTCTGCACCTGCATCTGCACCTGTAACTTACGCTTAGATGAAAATGCTTGATTTGGCAGGTTACTATATTGGCACAGATGACACCATCAACAAACATGACAGGGGCTAAAAACCTAAAATAGCATTTTTTGTATGCACTGAGGTAAAGACATACCAACTATAACTTGCCATGCTTTCAAAGCATCAACACTAAATATCAAAGTAAAACTGAAACTCATATTGGAAAACTGATGACCATGATAACTAAATTAAAAATGATTATGATAACAAAAACAGAAAACTTTCCAGGTTAGTTAAAAACATTTGAAAACATTGTTCTCATCAGCATGTCATATTAAGACAGAGGGATAGAGGTATGGTTACAAGTGTATAAGACAGGTACCAAATACTGTAGTTTCAAAATACAAAACACTGACATACTGTAGCAATAAACAAAATGAAATCATTTTTTTCCCACTGCACTGTCATTCAAAATCTCTGACCTCACATGTTTGTGGTGACCACAGAAGCTGATTCAATGCCATCAACAAGCCACATAGATATGAGTGTTAGCTCAGATTTTACCCTGGATTCTGGTTTAATTTTGAAGAATGGAAAAATAGAAAAAACATAATCAGGCAAATTATGTATAAAAGGAAGTGAGAAGACAAGAAGTTTAGATGATTTCATCTCAAAAACCCCACAACCTCCCCCGTGTGATGGAAAGTCCCATGTGTCATTTATGACAATCATAGTATAGACAAGGTAAGACAAGTTAATTTTTGTTGTACCTCTTTGCAAACAGAAATGCCTAAAGAGATATATATAGACAGAAAAAAGGCAGTATAAAAAGACATAAAAACATATAATTCTTAAAAGAGAAAAACAAAAATGCAACAGAGGAAAAAATTAAATAAAATAAGACAAATTAAACTTACAGACATATGGAAAAGCTGTCAAACAGAAAAGTTTAAAAGAATAGTTTTAAAAGAGCTAAGAATTCAAGTAGATTCCAAATTTTCTAAGTTTGTTTTTCAGATATATGAAGCTTAAAACCTATTGCATGCCTTTTAACATTTAGTTTGGACTTTTTGACAGTTCCTGACCATCTAAGAGGCTTGGAAAGTTCATAATGGGGCAGCCGATCAGAAATGTCTTCTGGCCCCAAACCATTTAAAGCTTAATAGACCAAAAGTAATATTTTAAACAAATTCTTTGACAAACAGAATGCCAATGTACAAATTTGGGAACTAAACAATGTATATAACTTTACGCAGATGTAATATTTTGAATCAGTTGCAGCTCTCTGTGAGAGTCTAATAAAGAAACTGTAACTGCACAGACAACTTTTCCTTTGTCCTTTAATTCTTGATATATTCTTCTAGTGATGATGGGCTGTTTTTTAAATTGCCTAAATGTGGATTATAAAATTTAGCTCTGAGTCAACGACTACACAAATATTTTTGGTTTTGTTTGTGGTCTTTAATGTTAGTAACTGAAGGTGAACACTGGCTTTTAATTGTTACTATTTGGGTCTATAGAATATTATTTCTGTTTCTCATGCTCATTTTTTCAATGCACTTACTCAGCTTGTATTGGACCATCACAGTCACTGAGTGTTGGTGTCTTAATCCATGTAATCTGCATAATAATGGTGGGATATGTTGTTTATATGTTGTTTTTTTAAAATTTGCGTTACTGAGAGCACATAAATGAGAAATTAACAAACCCAAGAATAGAGCCTTGTGGAACTCCATAACATTTTGTGTGCTCAGATATGCAGGTAGTCCTTGTCTTTTAAACAGGATCCAGCACTGTGCTAAAAAGTCGAACCTAGCTTTTCAGTCCTCCTGTTAATATTTTGTAGTTGAAAATGTCTGTTGCAGCACTGAGATCTAATAATACCAAGATAAATAAATGACAAATTTACTGGTGTTATCAGTGACACACCACATACTCAGAAGCATTTAGAATCTTGTGGGTTCAGAGTGTGCCTCTTATTGTGTGTCTGCTCCACCACATGCTCAGTCAGTACATAGTAACCATGAATAAAACCATGTTCTGTCATGTCTGTCTTGTTATTAACATGAATGTTAAAATCAGCAACAATAAATACACTTTTAAAGCCACTGCTGAAATGAAACAGTATTTTGGTAAAGTCATCTAAAAAAAATTTCGCACTAAATTGAAGAAATCTTAAGAAATCAACTCACTATAAACAGTTCAACTGAAGCCTAACTTATTTAAAACAAGCATATTTTATATAAAGATCTATTTGCACTGGATGGAATAATTAAACAAAACAGCTACCCCTTCTACTTACTCACACTGTAGCTATGCTCACTTAAATGAAGTTGGGAGTGGTTGACTCTATAAGCACAGCTGCACTGTTATCTTGCAGGGAACAAGTTTCAGTTTAAAACACAAGATCAACATTGGGTTGATAATTGAACCACCAATTTAAAATGATTTACCTGCAAAACTTGGTTTGTTGAAAGTTGTTAGGACGGAGCTGAAGAGTGACAAAGAATTGATATCAGGCATGAGATTTTTGCATGCTTAATTTGAGTGTATCACAACAGAAAAAGGAACATAAAGACTAGAGGCAGAGGGTGTTGGTCAGGGTGACTATATGAGGCAGTAGTTGCATTTCTATTAGAATAAAAGAAGAGAGTATGCTGTGGCCAGGGGAAGTAAGCTGGGCACCCTATCTGTCCTAAATGTCCTCTCTCCTTTCTGTGCTGTTGCCAGGCAGATTCTTTTAGTGTGGATTTGAATGGTGGTGATTCTAGATGCAGAACTGCAGCTTAGTGGCATCTATTACAATACATAAAAAAGACTGGAGGGTTTCACTGAAATGTTATGTTCAGTGATTGCATCTTTTTTCAAGTGCAAAGACATATTTTGCCTAGATATTAGACAAGTACACTTGGTAAGATTTTGAGTGTTTGCAATGCAGAGGTTTCTGCTAAAGCTATCCTCTACAGGGTTGTCGTGGTGGTGTTGGGGGGGGGGGGGGGGGGGGGGGT
>JAPZDZ010000006.1:7593294-7603865 GCA_029783805.1 Acanthurus tennentii | reverse complement strand
AACAAAACAAAAACTACAGTTTATAAACATAAATATAAAATGAATAAGAGAAGATAATACTGCAGAAACACATATAAAATTTAACATATAAAATTTGCTTTTTCGGGGGCATGTAAAGCATTCTCTTTTTCCATGTTTATGAGTTTGTTCTACAATTGTTTACAGTTCCGAAATCTTTGGCTGCGACTCAGGGTCTTTCCTGAGGTGACGCAAGTTCTTACAAAACATCTTTTTTTTGTAATGTTTGTAACCTCTCTAGATTTTTTTCATAACATGTGGAGTTAAACAAATATTGCAGGGATCCTGTGCCTTACTTGTTGTTACTGTAAGTGCAAGAAGAAACACAGAGTTTTAGTTCTGCTAATATAGATGACATGTTTTAGTAGAGGTTTTGCTAAAGTAGTTCCTTCACCTGGGATTGACCTGCATCATGAAAGAAGATAAGTAATACAAGCCATTTCCAGCCAGCTCAACATGCCATCTTTATTTGAATAACAGTTAAATCAATGAGCTTAACACTTAAAAAGAAGTGGCATTTTATGAAACACTCCAAAGTAAACATTCCTACAAGGAACAACAAGTAGATACATAACAGATGCAAGATGTGATGCAGTAAAAAAAGAAGAAAGAAAAAAAAGAAACATGTATTATGCGGTAGCACAGAGCGCTCTTTTGATTCAAGGAAACTGCAAACATGTCTTAAATATGGTCACAGTTATGGCTTTATAAGAAGGAACTGTAACTAAAAAAAAATCAACCACATGGAAAGTAGCTGATCAAGAATGAACCAGCATTTAAAACAGTAACACCTCGGCTGATGAGCAGTACATCTCTCATGCATATATATGGAAGACTAATCAATTGTTTTTTGGCACAAAAGGCTCATGTTAACAAACTAGAGAATGGCATTTCATCCCCTGAAATAACACTGATTTCAGTCTGAAAGGCCCTGCCAAATTATTCTTCTTTGCTCTTGGGATTCAAAGCGAAAACCAATGACAAAAACCAGATACCGAAACTTGAACTCATACATCATGCAGGTAAGAGTAACCTAAAAAAAACCCTCACCTTTGACCACATAACCATGAAAAAACACCTGGGTCATACTGGCTATTTAAATCATGTTATACTTTTTTTTCAGTGTCTTGGAAGAGATTTATTATTAGTTTAAGATGAGTTAATCTTTCAAACATTTAACATATAAACATAGTGTGTCCACCTGTTGAGCATAATTTTCTTGTCAGCTAAATGCTTGGTAAACTTGCCCATTTACCTCAAATAAATTGAAAGAGAGCCCTTCAAAAATAAAAAAGGAAGAAAAATCTATTATTACATCACAATTTATACAAGGTTTTTGCAATATAGTTTTTTGAATGACTACCACAGTCTCAAGGGAAGTCAGACATGAGCTTCAGGCACAGAAGGATTACATTTGGACTTTTTTTTACTGTGGGGCACTCTTTAGCATTTTCCTTGCTTTTCCCTGAAGAATTACTGGTATATCACTGCACATCCTGAGCCAAACTGGCCTAAACAACATGATTCACCAGGGTTCTTAACTATCGCCCAACGGATAATGCATATTTTTCAAACACAGAAGGAGATACAGCTGAACTTATAGTAATATTCAAGCTCATTTGCACAACAATATGGGTAATTTAAACGCCTGACAGTATTTAGCAAGAATGCTAATCGTCAACCTTTTATCTACACCTTATAATAAAATACCTTTCTATAAAAAGAGAGAACAAAAATAGTGCACAGAATGATGGTAGTTTCATGAAATATTGCTCTCCTTCTGTCAAGCGCCAGAACACTAACTGCACACACACAGATTTACATGAGATTGACACAGTAACAGTGCAAGGTACATAATACATGCAGGGCTTCTGGCTGGATGCCAGATACTCCACAACAAGCCACACTGTCCAGCTGCCTTTTTCATCATGAAGAAACAGAGCTCAAACATGTGAATAAGTGATCAGTCTCTGACAGCAGAGGAAAAACGTTACTAATACCGCAGAAAGGTATCCAAAAAGCTTTGATATGTAACTTAGTTCTATTATTATAAATGATAAAAGCATACCATGGTGTATTATTATTCACTATCTTTTCAGTTTATGCTTGCCTTATACTTTGCAGGCTAGTGTTAAAAGCCCTAAATACAAATCACTTCTTTTGACTTGAGTAGCAAACCCTTGATCCATAGAGGAAAACATAAAATTAGCCACTTCACTGTGGCATTTGTACTTTCTCTACCTCCTCTTGATGGCTTTTTTACAAAAACACAACTCCGGTAATGATGACAAACAAATTATATCTTGGCATACTCACAGCCATTTTTACATCGGGGCTCCAAATCAGCACAAGTTTGATACATTTTTATTAAAAAAATCCTGAATTATTTCCTATTACAAAGCAAGAAATACATTTTGTAGGTTCTTCCTAATACCTGACCCTGCTCTAAATTTCATAAAGTTGCTCACATGAAGCTGAAGTAAAACAATGAACTTAGCAACCAGCAAGTCATGTGGCTTTGTAAATCTAATAGTTTTCAAAATATGACTGAAATTAAGTATTTTGTGAATGATTACAAACTGCTTCAAGTTCATTGAGTAAGTACTTCCTATTAGTAGTTTTACCCACCCACTAAATCATATTTGGGCATAACTTAATTGATATTACCCCAAAAAATCCTTATAAACTTGAAAAACACACCAAACGCAGCAAAATTGTGACATATCCGCATTACAAATTTAAATGTTGATTAAAAATGACCAAAAAGCCTGCATTAAAGGCAACAATCGCAACCGCCTGAAATCGTTCGGAATATAGCAAACGTTACCCACTCAACAAAAACTCGGGGTCTTGCGTTTTTCATGCTCATACTACGCTTAATTCTTTGAGGCTAAGAGAGGCCATGGGAATAAAAGATTTCATTCATTTCTGTGAACAATAGACTTCCATCTTAGTACACACTGAAAACCCGTAAACCGTAGAAGATATCACCTTACAGCAGCCCTCACTTTCTGGCTCAAAATAGATTAATAAATTGCGTAATGTCGTTGCTAAATTCAAATGTGCCTCTTCGTTGCTAGTGTTAGCTGGTGTGTGCATAGTTTGAATTCCTGTCCACCGCGGTCTCCAAGAATAAATAGCTAGTTAATAAAAGGAGAGACGTACATGGCTGTTTATTAAGTCATGTAACATTAGTTGTACAAGCTTATTACGGCAGCCTCGCCCAAATTGTGCTAAATTAGCAAGCGAGTTTGATGAAGGCAGCCTAAACATCGTTAGCTAACTTGGCTAGTTAACGTTCCTGTCGAACCGGCTGAGGCAAGCGGAAAGTTCAACGCGGACTTGCGAATCACCGTTAGTAAATCTCAGCAACTGATAACACAACTATACACTTAATCTAACTTTACCAGCATTTATCACCTTAAAATCAAATTATCGAGATTATTATCAGCGTTTCGACGCAAATTCCCCGCCGACGTTACATCTCATTATGTACGGCGTCCGATCAAAGCCCTCAATCACAGGAAAAAAACAGGTCTGTCTCGATTGTAACGGTGCAGTGGCGTCTCCAGCCCCACTTCAAATGATCCCGCATGTTTTGCTGGCTTCGACTTGGAAACAAACTTAAAAGAATCACGAATGCTATCGAGTTATTCAACATCATTTATCTAAGTATTCGAACAATAGACAAACAAGACATATTTTACAGACAGGCGTTGGGGAGAATTGATTTTTTGTTCTAGCGTCATTCCCAAGCCTCACAGCTGGAAGCCTGGATTCATATACCATTGTTTTGCTTGGTTACTTGATTCTGGCATTACTCGTTTAAAAACTGGTTTTACCGCGAAGAAATCTATTGCTTACAATTTTAAAGGTTGTTTTACGGACTATCCGACTTTCCCTCCTAAAGAGTCAACTTACTTGAAAAAGAAACGTACTCCAGCTCGGCTCCATTTCCACACTTACTAATTCTGTAGGAAACCAAGTAGAAGCCTACAACAAAGCAACCAAACATGGCAGCTGAAACAACTTCCGGTAACCTCCAGGACTAAACCACTTTAGGCACTATTTAGGGGGATGTTAAATTTAGTATTTAAAAAAAAGAACTAATGTAATCGTTCATGCTGGTCGAATACAGAAATAATCACATAAAGACTGTCAAGTTCGTTTTATTCGACACTATATTTGTAAAAGGCTATCTGAATCGTTTGTGTTTCGTCACAGGACTAATTTGTCGTAGTTGAATTTCCTCAACACCCCTCTGGATGTGTTTTTGCTGATTCTGCGAGGGGCATTTGTTATAGTCGACTGCTGGCGCATGTGGCTGGGAAATGATTGTATTTTCAGTAATCCTCTATCTGTTTTACTAAAAACATGAAATTGGAAAGGAATTTGTCCTTTACTACAAACTTTTTCCCCTCTTTCCCTTAGTGAGAAGTGTTGCAGTTTAAATGGAGCAAACAGTAATACGCGTGTGTAGCAGTTTGTTTCATTCATGGGACGGGGATGAATGAAACGACAGAGCCCTTAAATCGCATGAATAGCCTCTTGTTGACCAAAATAACACACATTCAGTCAGCTCCTTGACATTGAATAAACCGCTTGAAATAAATAAGATGCGGTAAAAAAAAATGTTTTTTTTTCATCCGAGGATTAGAGGGTTGCTTCCTGCATATTTTTCCCCCCATCTCCATTTCCTCAGGAAATCACCCCATTTTTTTTGCTAGGTGACATTGGCTAACTGGAGGAAAACACCCCCTTTCAATATTTAAGATTTTTATCGAGACTATTGTCACGAAGCATTGTTGACTGACGTTTTAAGGCTGCCGATTTGTTAAAAGTGAACTTGAGAAGAAAAAAATACATTTTTTTTTTACCATCAAACCTTTACAAGATAGGAATTGAGATTCTCTGTTTCACCAATATACATAAACCTTGTCAGCAGCCTTTCTACAAATAAATTAGATATGAATGTTTACTCATGACATCATAACCAGATGCAGTTACCTTCATGTGTTATGTAGGTTTCTTTGTCATTCAACTGTTATTTGCTGACAAGAGTGGATTCAATCTTCAGAAGAAGTACAAACTGAGTCACTCTTGGAATAATATAAATCAATAATGCCTCATATTGCTATGTTCTTGCACCTTTTTAAGCAGTTTAACAGTATGCCTTATATTTAGTGATTTAAAAGAAAGAAAGACATCTTACCATGAAATACTGATAAAAGCTTAAATCTCATTTGCAGCAGGTTCATAGGTCTTACTAGATGCAAGCAGTCATTGTGAAGCATAGCCCAAAGGATATGTTTGTGTGGTTAAATGACACCTTCAACCTTATACACAGCCAAGAAAAAACTTGTCAGAAGACACTTGTATGCCATTTCAACAATTTTATTTGACCGGGCCTAGCACATACTGTACAATATAAGACATCAACCTTTTTTTCGTAATTTTTTGTAACTTAATAACTACATTAATCAATCATGACTGCTTAGCTAGTTATTAGCCCATGGATGGAATTTTTTTTCAGTGCAGCAAAGGAGTAATGTTCAAAGATGATGTAACTAAAGCAACGTATACCAGATTGCTTAGGCGCACCAAGGTACACAATACACACTTTCACAAAAAGCATACCAAACCATGTAGAATTGACTTCAAGACTTAAGAACCACTGTAGATCAAAAGATAATACTTATTCCAAGGACAAAATTTTCATTAAAAGTAAGCATAACTCAGGTGTGAATATCAAAACTTAAAAATCCCCAGCTGAATGATGATTTGTCTCTCAAGCCAACAGACCTATAAATAATGTGTCCCTTAAGTTAAGACCCACCAAAAGAAAGCTTATTAAATAAAAGGCATTTCTTGATAGGAATTTATTAAGAATTTGTTATAATTTTGCTTAATTATATAACATTTTTTCAGTTGAATATGGGAAAAAAGTTTATTTCATGAATAAGATTCAAGGTACATTCTTTGCTCTAAACTAGTAACAAGCTAAAAAAAGTCAAAAACTGATGGTAATTCTGAAAATTTTCACAGTAGATAACATGAAAATTGATTTACGATGCTGTGGGGAATCTTCTCATTACACTTAGATGCTTCCACCAAGACCAAAGAATTCATCTCTTCTGGGAAACTAGACTTGTGGTTCAGCTCTAAAATTAAAGTGGACAGAGATCCATGCTTGAATCAGTATTGTGCACAGTCTTTCCAGTACGTTCTTTGAACTCTGCTCGCCCGCGAATGGCTGTTCAGTAAAGGTGCCCCCATTGTACTTTTCAATCTTTGTCCCACTGTACATTGAAAGCCTTTATTCACATACAGTGCAATGAACGTTTCAGTTAGAGTTAGGGAATATGTGTGGTCAGCCCATTCTCTCCTCGTCCAGCTCAAAAGACACGATAACATCCAGCAACAGGCTCCACTTGAAAATACAGCTATGCAGATTGCTTTCTCTGATATTTTTCCAGCTTTGGATAAGGAAGACTCTCCAAAGGTAAGCTCCTCCAGAACAGGAGAATAGAGGGAACATCATAGAATTTGAATGTGTTTTAGCTTGTTTTTATATTTAATAACATTGATATGTTTCATGAATTATATTGATTAAGTCTTGGATCAGGAGTGAGTTTTTTTTTGAGAATTTATGTGTAAGTTAGGAAATTTAAAAACACAAAGTTCTTTTAAAGGAAATGGTATGTCATTTTATATAGCTAAACCTTTTTGACTATTGGGAAACTGTTGGTCATTTACCACTAAATGTAATCTGCTTCTTTAATAGTGTACAAAATACACACAGTAAAATAATAATACTTGTTTATAACTCAAGCAGTTTATACCTTAAATAAAAACTCAGGCAACAAATTACACTGAAGGTCATTCCAGATTGTAACATACTAACATGAGGCCATGACTGAGCTATTTTATGATATTTACTGTACATTCAAAGAGGATTTCAAGGTCAATATTTAAATCTAGATAATATTTGAAAGCTGTTCATGTGCAAATACATCTGGTTTCATGCACCTGCTTCCTTAGTAAGACTACTGTAGTGAGTCATGTTTTTTTTCCCCCTAGGAGTGCAGGATTTATGATTTATCACTCCAGTTTGACTGTAATTAAATTTTCTTATTGTGATTCATTCTGCCTGACGACAATAAGTCGTGTTTTAAATATTATATTCCCGCAGAAATGGGAGATTGGTCCATTCTTGGCCGCTTCCTAACGGAGGTTCAAAACCACTCCACAGTCATTGGCAAGATATGGCTGACAATGCTGCTCATCTTCCGCATCTTGCTTGTGGCCTTGGTGGGAGATGCCGTCTACAGCGATGAGCAGTCCAAGTTTACCTGCAACACCCTACAACCTGGCTGCAACAATGTCTGCTATGACACTTTTGCTCCTGTCTCACACTTGCGCTTTTGGGTCTTTCAGATAGTTCTTGTCTCCACACCATCTATCTTCTACATTGTCTATGTCTTGCAAAAAATCACCAAGAATGAGAAGCTGGAGGTTAAGAAGGTGGAAGTGGTAGCCACATCATCACCTTCACTTGAAAGAGACAGGCACATAGGAGGAGATAAAGAGGCAAGGCTGGGAACTGGCAGTCCTTACAACACCACCTATAATAATGCAGAGTGGAGCTCACAGGAGGATGAGTGTGAGGAGAGGAGCCAGCTGGAGGAGGAAATGAGAGAGGTAGGAAAGGACCCAACCCAACTCTCCAGCCAGGTACTGCTTATTTACATCATACACGTTCTGCTGCGCTCCATCATGGAGATAATCTTCCTCATCGGGCAGTATTATCTATTCGGATTTGAAGTTCCACACCTCTTCCGCTGTGAGACTTACCCTTGTCCAAACAGAACCGACTGCTTTGTGTCTCGAGCGACTGAGAAGACCATCTTCCTCAACTTCATGTTCAGTGTCAGCTTGGGTTGCTTCATATTGAACATTGTAGAGCTGCATTATCTTGGCTGGATTTACATCTTCAGAGTGTTGTTCTCTGCATGCTGCACATGCTGTAAGTCTGATAGAGACCCTGTGCGGCAGGTGGAATTATACTCAGACAACAACCCGCTGTTGCTTGAGCTCAAACACTCTTTACGTGGCAGGGTCGTCCTGCAGACCACCTCTGCCATGGCTCGGGACAAGAGCAGCAGTGTTCCAAACCAAGCTCCGGCCATCTCCTTTGAGACGGACTCTACACTGGAGTGCACTTCGAAGAGGAATCCAGATGAAAAGGAACGAACCAAGACTAGACTGCACAATATGGCCAAAATAGGAAGAGGCAAAAAGTCATGGCTTTAAATGACTTTTTCTACCATTTTTTTCTTTTGTGTTATATACATATTTTCCATCTATGACTGCACTTGTGTTTCTCAACTGATTGATTTTTTTTTTCCAGAATGGATCAGTTTAAATATGCTATGAAGTTAGTGGTTGTTCAAATGATTCATACAATTTCAGGGAGAAACTGTGACAATTCAGTGTAGTTGATCCTATTCTCAGAAAATCTCACCACTGCAAGAGTTCCTAACATTGATAAGATTTTTGGAATGATTTGGAGATGTTGCAATTTCTGTACAATTTTTTGGTTTCTTAGATGTACTATTGTAGATTGAATCCCTGATATTAATGTAGTGATGCATTTTATAAAAGGTTTCTGTGAATACAGTCAAATCAAAGTATTTGCTGTGGTTTATTCTAGTTTCCACTTATGTTACACTTACACCTCGTTGTAGAAGCAAGGACCATAAAGGATCCAACAGGGAGACGATGCATTTAAACAGCAGTATTTTTATGCCCAGTTAGTCTGTAAGGCAGCGATGCACACAGACTCTGACTTGGAACAGAAATCTATGTGTTTGTCCAATTCCCCAACAAATTAAAGCAAAGTCAGTGGAGTGCAGTCTGCACAGTAGGCTACCTATATCATACAGTTTTTGATTTTCTTGACATGAGCAGGTATATCTTGAAAATCTTTTTGGCTTTTTTTATATAATTGTCCTTAGATTCTTCCAATCTTAAAGAGCTTTCATTGGAGATTTTGAATTTAAAGTGAAATATAATCATATAGTTGAAAGCTATGATGACACAGCTTGGGGCTAACATCAAACAAATATAAAGAACATAATGCATGTCATTACACTGAAAAGCTTCCTTAAACATCCCTTAAAATATTCTATCAGTTATAAGATGGGTCCTGTACTATACCTGCACAATTAGTCTTCCATTTACTGAAAGCACCAGGAGGGGTCACTACTGCTCGGTTTACACTGGTGCTACCTTTAAGTGCTGTTGGAATCACCATAAGTCAGAGCAATTTAGACTTTATTGATCCAAATGTGATTCTAAAATAGATGTCAGTTTTGACATTATTTGTCCACAACCCCTAACCCCTAATCAATAAAGATGAAAGTGGTGTAATTAAAAGGTAGTGAAAGTGTTCAAAGTTCCTCAATTTGTCGTATTCTCCTATAGATATACATAATTTAAAAAATGTTATCACTTGTTTTTTGTCTTTATATTCTCAACATAACTCAAAGATATCCATTATAAAACTTCAACACCAGTACGAGACTGGTTGTACTCTTAAGTAGTCCAAGGGCGACCATAATCGTCTAAACTGTGAATTTACGGATAGTATTTGAATGCATCATAAGTACATTTCTCGCACCTACTGTCAATTCCAAAGAAGAAAATGCTGAAAACTTCCAGCAGGGAAACGACGCGGTCATCTGCCGGCAGTTACAGGTAAGGTCAGTGTCATATCTGCTTATATCGTTTACTTTATTATTTCATATAAATGACACATATGCACACTCACTGCTGAAAGTGTTCCCTGAGGCCACCGGTTCTAGAGAATGAGGGCAAAGCAGCTTAAAGGAGAGCATTACGGCCAAGCTCTGGACCAGTCGCAGCGATAACCTAGCTACTGTATACCATGCAAGCTATACACGAGTACAGTAAGTTAATTAAATATAAAAATTAAGAGTTTTCCCCCGTTTCATGTCAAAAGTCACTGGGATAATGTTCATAGAATAGCAAAGTGCTCTAAAGTGATTCCAATAGCTTTCGGCTGTTTCTGACCTCAGGAGATGTGATTAAGTGTGGATTAAGTGCGAATTTACTGTTTGTACGTTCACAAACACATAACACAAAAGATTCGTTTGTAAATCTCATTCACTATCGTTTAAGTGTCGTACATCATTTTAACTGTGATGCTGCTGGATATTTGACAGCAAGACAGATAAGATGAAACTGTATGTAGGGCAACTCAGTGTGTTTCATGGTATAAGTCCTGTGTCACTGTGAAAAGAACTGAAATTATGAATCCCTGATAAGAAGAATGCAATAATATACAATACAGTATTTTAACAAATGTCTGTCTTACAATCATGAGATGATGGAATGTAAAAGTGTTGGTGTGGAAAGATTATTGTGTCACCAAAACATAGCCTTTTTTTTGCCAGTATTATATTCTATATCTAGATAAAAACATTAAATAACAAACATAGGCCTCCGTTAAACCTGAAGTTAAGGAAGTG
>JAPZDZ010000006.1:7545429-7562665 GCA_029783805.1 Acanthurus tennentii | reverse complement strand
GTGTGTGTGTTTGTGCACATGTGTGCTTTCACCCAGGCTGTGGAGGAACTACTGGAGTCCTTGGATTTGGAGAAGAGCAGCTACCACATGGGTCTGAGTAGGGTGAGTAACGCCGCAACCTCTCAATCGAATAAACAGCTTTAAAATGATTGAATAAAACCTTTGCAGTGAATCGAAGCAGAGTACACACACTGAATTTTTTTTAAGCCACTAGCTGTCTAGGGGAGTGTATCTTTCATTACACCTGTCCCTCTTTGAGGTTTGTTTGCCATCCCGTTTTGGAGAGTTGCCAAGCCTTACCCCTTCCTCCTCTCTTGAAGCCACTGGTTACCCGAGAGGCACGTCTCTATCCTGCCTGACTGTGGGACTGTAATTCCCTTTCTTTTCAGGTCATTAGAGCAAATTCTCGCAACTGCGATGGCCCTTTTTTTGTCTCTCGCCATGACCGTTGTAAAGTAATCACAACAAACACTGTCTGGCACACTGAGGTCTAATCCTATCAGCCGGAAAAAAGTGGCCATCAGCCAAGAAGGAAATCAAAGCAAACAATGATGTACAAAACAGTGGAACTTATGCTCTCAGATAGGTGTGCAGCAAAGTGCTTTTTTTTATTTATTTATTTATTTTTTTAAAGCACACGACACAAGAATGGTTTGGAGGCAGCCTCACATGGTGCCACGCTTTGGAGTGCAAAAATGGGCTCAGAAGTAGACAAGCACAGTTGGCCATTCACAAAGCATTCCAGTGGCTTCCTAGCAACCTGCTTCACTTGCATGCCAATTACACCAGCTCCATATAACCCCGCAGCAGTGCAAGTGGTTCAGCGCTCGACAGGAGAAAAATCTACCATTAGAGATGGTCACATGTCTAAAAACAGCATTGCTGCATACGTTGGAAAGAGTGCCACATGCAGCTGAAGATAATGGAAGACAAATAGCCTTTGCTCAAGCCCCGACTAGGCGACCTGAAAAAGCATATTCATTGATGTCATTGAATGCGTCACTCCTCCATGCCGCTTTTGCAGATTCCCCCCTGCTAATGATCCCCTACTGGATCATTACCAGCCTCTGCTTTGTTAACACATCACATATGGATCTGGTAATTTATAAAGCACTGAGACTTGCGCAGAGAGACCTTGGGTAGAGACAGTTCATCATCCTTTCATTTTAATAGCTTGCTGCCATCATATTTGAAACGCAGCTCCTAATAATCCCCCTGAAGTATAGACAGGCTGTGACGTGATCTGCTTTCTTTTTGGCTGTTTACCTGTGTTTTACCTTTGGCCCAGATTAGATACAGACAAGGCTGATTGTCCAAGATAATAACTTAATCACAGCTTTCTCACTTAGATAAGACTCGCTTGTCCATGGATTACACTGCTTCTTATTGATTTGCTGCTTCGGTGCACTTATTTACTTTTTAACTCAGTTCTGTTTAGATTTTGCTCTGGTGCTTCATGCTTATGCAGGGCTGCTAAATTTAACTCCCCCCTGGATAGAATAAACATTACATGGTTTCTTAATAATTATATCCTTTGCTCATAGGTTAATTTGTTGCTATGTGTTTGTGTTTTTTGCTCTAGTTGTTCTTCAGAGCTGGCACCCTGGCTAAGCTAGAGGAACAGAGGGATGAGCAGACCAAGCGTAACCTAACTCTGTTTCAAGCTGCCTGTAGAGGCTACCTGGCACGGCAAGCCTTCAAGAAGAGAAAGGTAGGCAAGTCGTCGTAAGGTAATATTAGTCTAAAAAACGCCAAAGTCACTGAGGTGATGCAGTATTTTATTCAGTATTCTTGCCAGTGTTATTATATTATCACACATTTCATATGAATCATCAAGTGAGTGAGAAAAAAAACTGGATTCCCTTTATTATATTAAAAGACATAAGTTACAAGTGGCAAATAAAAGTGATTCTTGCCAAATAAAACAAAGCAGGTATCAAGGTCCATTTTTCTGCTTAGCTGTATTTTTTTCTTAAATAAAGCAGGTGAAGAATGTGAGCTCCAGAGGCCTTGTTGCCTTGGAGTCCAGCAGGAGTTGAGACTTTCCTGCTCAGAGCTAATTTTATCGCCTGTTTGCTCCGCTCTTTGGTTAGATCTCACCAGCTCTGCTATAAATCTTCAACTAATTATAGATGTGTTCTCTAAATATATCGCCCCCTAGACCCCTTCTTCTTTACAGTATTCTGGCCTTCACCTCCCCCAGGGGGGATGTTTGATGGTGACACGTCTGTTTATGTTGCGTTTTATCAAACTGCTCCTTTTTAAATGCAGCCTGATCAAACACGCTGCTGACTCACATTCCCATCTGCTCCACCCATCCTCCATTTTTCTCCCTGCACACGATAGGTCCATCTCTCTGAACCTCATACTTGTCCTCTTGTGATATATGGAGCCCCGAATGCGATCTCTCTCTCTCTCTCTGATTGCTATTTAAGCGAGTGTGCCGCTTCAGCTGGCCAGTGATGAACCAGCAGAAACAGAATCAACATTGCTGCAGTACAGCAGTGTGACAGCAGTATGATGCTGTTAGTGAGTAAATATTTTATTCACTTGTACACGGTGCATGTGAAGCTATTAAATGATCATCTTTGCATCGCGGAAAATCAATATGACTTTTTTATATTACTGCACTTCCCTCTCTCTTCTGCTGTAAGTATTTCTATCATAGGAGTTTGAGTAATGGTGTTGGTTGAAAACGAGAAACCAAGAGAGGCCAGTTTGTTTTCTCTATTAAGTTCAAAGGTCATTTTTCACACAGGGAAGCAGGCTCAGAGCTCGGTGCTTCATAATCTGCTTGAACTTGAAGAAAATCAGCAGCAGGAAAACCGTTCAAAAGTGCTTGGCGACCATGCAATTACAAAATCCATTAGCAAAAGGCCATTTTTTTTCCTGCCCCCATATGTCCCCTGTCTTCAGCAAATGCATCTGTAATAAAAAAGATATGACTTTTTATTATATTTTATCTTGTCATTGTATAACTTATAAACTCATTTTCTGCTGGAAAGGCGAGATGCAACATGCAATTACAAATATGACGAGAGCCACAGCAGATTTATCTGCCTCCAGACAAAAAGATGGTCCAGTGTAAAGGCTTAAATAAAGCCGTGCACAAGATTATGTGAATTATCTCCATGGTCATACCCAATTTATCTCAAAAATCAATTAATTCAATAATAATAAAAAAAAAAAAACTTAATTTATTCACAGCAGGGCAATTAAAAAGTATATGGAACAAAGAACACACAAGCACACATATCTGGATAAAACACAAAAATAGCCGAAATAATGATGCATTTCATAACCAGTTATTTAAAAAGAATACTTAGCAGTGATCCTACTGTCATGCATGGTAAATATGAAGCTGCCTCCAGCAGCTGGTTGCCTTAGGATAAAAAAAAAACTGCAGATGATGTAAAACAACTAGCCTGAATTTAATCTGCCTAGTGACTGCCTTGGCCAAGAAAAAGTCTTCATTTAAAAGCACAACATCTAACACTCTGGACTGAGCAAAGTTAGACGAAAAGATTTGATAAGTGAGCTCTTTTTCAATTGAGAAGTGCTGGTATGAACTTCCTATTACTGTTACACAAAACCAGGCTAGCTGTTTTCTCAAGTTTGTAGTCTATAGGCTTAGCTAAGCTAACCAGATAAACAAACCAGCTGCTAATTGTAGCTTTATATGTAGGGACCAAAGAGTGGTATCACTTTTCATCCAACTCATCCAGCTTTAGGCGTGAAAGTGAATATTATAAACATTTTTCCATAATTATTATTGCCATTATTTCTTAAATCTTGTCTCGTCATTGCAGTGATTTTGTCTGTGCAAAAAGTCCCCATCGTGAAATTATAATCCAAAGTTTAATTAAAATAACTTCTGATAACATCAGAGGATGACACATCACTGATAAGATGGCCGGATAAAGAGAGGCATTTTTGCAGATCTGTGTCTAAACATGCAGTGAGCAGCCCAGTGTTGGACGCTGCTCGGTGATGGTGTTCACTGTGTTGGAATTGCCCAAAAATGCACTGTCAAACTCCAGTCTTAGAATGATTTGACAAGTCTAAACTACTTTTAACATTATTAGGTCAGTATCTGCCATCGAGTGTCATACTGAGATGAACAAAATGTGTGTTGTAGAGAAATCAGAGGAGGGGGAGCAGTGTCACACTTAGTTTTTTTCCCCCTTGATATTATCTCCCACCTAAGCATCTCTTTCAGATTTAAAGCTATACCACTGTTCCATATAAAGCATACTGCTTAGTCTCCTCTAGCTAAATTGCATCTTTTTATATCATTTCTGATTCAATTAGTTGACACCAGAGTAATGGAGCAGAAGGTGGATTATTGAGTAATTTTCATCTCTCCTTTTCTCCATGTACGTAGAAGATTTACAGAGTGTGTTGCTGTTCGTTCGCAGAATAATCATTGTATAATAGCATCCAATTGTGCCCTCGCTGTTACCCTGTTATCCTTTTCTGAAAATTGATTGGACTCCATTGCCTCTTGCACTGTTTGAAGTATCCAGTCATAGCAGTAGGTGATAATTTGCCTCTGGAGCAGTGCAGGAGTGTTCTGGTGGAGCCTCTCAGACGCTGGCTGGTTGATGTACAGTATATGAATGTGACAGGAAGTCACAAGTTCCCTTGATTGATATTCCCTGGCATGTTACCCTTGTGAAGCTGTGCCAAGCCCACGTGACATTAAATGACAAAACCACATTTTTTCTTGTTTTTTTTTCCTCATCCTCTTTCAACCGTCTCCTCAAGGGGACAACTTGACATTTTAAAAGTCTGTTATTTTGCCTCAGCAGGCACTTACCACATTGGGATTTTTGTCCTTCAGGTACCCTACAAATGTGTTTTTTTCTCTAGCTATTTGCATTAAAATCAGTGCAGAGCAGCATGCATAAAGCTAGCTTTAACTTAGTATTGCTGCGCAGATTCATTTTAACCTTTTCCCCACATTGCGACAGTGCTCTGAATATTAAGAAATACTATTATCAGACAGAGGATTCTGCAGGATATCTCAGTCATTTCAAACATGAAATCTCATAGTTTCATATTGAAGAAACATGAATACCTTCCACTGTAAAGGTGTGGATGGGCTCTGCATTGGTATGAGCTGCTTTATATAGTGTAAACCAATGACATTTTTAGGCCATGCTAAGTAATATATCAGTGTTTTGTGATTAAAATGTCTTTTGATAATATCAAATTCATGATATAAGGCAGGCTTGATGAATCAGTGAGTACCTGATTAGGCCACACACCACTGCCGCTGTCCTTTAGCAAGGCATGCTTTCATGTTGAAGTGGGATCAGAGTAAGATCTGTTGGTCATATATCACTCAGCACGCGAATGTCTTCAAGCGGCAACCTCTGAGGCTAAGCAATGAAGCCAAGTAGATAATTGAACTTAAGGAGTGGCTACTAAAACAAATCAGTCCTTATAGACAAGAATATTAACTTGCTTGGCTTTACAACAAAAAATAAACATGTTTACTCCCCATAAAAGAAACATTTTTGGTTTCTTTAAGTCTTAAATGTTCATTAAAACTGTATAAAACTGTATAACTTTCTTGTTTAAATTATAAAAAGGCTTTGAGTTATGCAGAATTAAAGACATGGCTACTTTTAGTGACAGCAGCTGCTTGCTGTCTGCAATGGGTTTCCACCTAGCTCCACCTTCATGCCCCAATATGGTCACTTTTGATTCCAAAAAATAAGATGACGACGGACATAAAGCAAACTTCAAAACTTCAATACGATCATCCACAAACCAATGGGGGTAATAAAGGTGGTTCTGTCTGCGATTCATTATACTGCATGCACATATAATATATTGTCCATGCTTACACACTAAAAACACATTGTTTTATACATGAAACTGCGAGGGAGAGAATTTGAAACGTGTTTTTAGACTCATTCTTGGCTCCTCATTCACATCACACAGCTCTCACGTCGTCTTAATGTGACATGAATACCAAAATGTTTATCCACGGTGTTCTTGTAGCATAATCTATTGTTTGTTTTCTATTTATTTTAGACTAAATATGACAAGTGAGACCTATTTAAATCCTCTGTCAGACATTTGCTGCATTTTGCTCCATGTTAAGGCTTTCACTGTGTGACAAATCCTAATTGGTCATAGAGAGTACCTTCAGGGCGAAATGTACCTGATGCTGAGAACTGTGTTGCTCTAATTGGGTTTGCCCATAATCTGCTGCTGCTCGAGAGCCTCATGCATAAGCAGCATGGAAAATGTGTAATACTTGGAATTAGCTGCCAACATGTTTGATTTAATTAATCAAAAATTAGCTTCCAGCCTTGGAACACACTCTGCAGAAACTCTCCAGAGGAGGCTGGCAAGTCCTGGGATAGCTGCTAGCCCATACACAGGCAATACAACACAAAAAAAATGAGGAATGAAATGTTTTTTCGAATATTGCTCATTGGCACTGTGGATGATATGGTACCAGTAGATGAGCTTTGTAAAGCATTTATTTCAGTAAGTAATTAGGATTTTCCTAATTTACTGGCATTTTATGAATCTCTGAACATTGCCTCTGCACAATAATAATTGCATCCAAATCATCTTTTTTCCATGTATTGCATTCAACACCAGATACTGGACATATTGCTGCAGTATTATAATTTTTATCATCTCTGCTGTCTTGATTATGAAGCACTAATTCTTATTAGGTGATCCATTTACAGATACACTTAGAGGGACTTACATTAATATTATACAAATATCCACTTTCTCTGTGTGCACAAACACTAAAACAAACACCTGCATTTCTGCAGGTATGCCTCTTAGGTGACTGCTTCTCTGTATGTGTGTTTAGATTCAGGATCTGGCAATCCGTTGCGTCCAGAGAAACATCAAGAAGAACCGTGGCGTGAAGGACTGGCCATGGTGGAAGCTCTTCACCACAGTTCAGCCTCTCATTAAGGTCCAACTCACGGAGGAGCAGATGAGAAGCAAAGATGTGAGCAGATCTCTCTGTCTGATGCATCTAACCTTATGGATTGCTGTCACTTACACCGCCTCTAATCCGCATAATACGCCACCTGCTGCGGTGGCAACATGTTTCAGTTGCTGTTTAATGTTTCCTGTAATCCTTAATAAAGCAGTTTTGCCTGTAATATTATTTGTCACCCACATGGCTATGTTCTGTGCTCCAGGAGGAGATTCAGCTCCAGAAATCGAAGCTCGAGCGGGTGGAGAAAGAGCGAAATGAGCTGAGACTGAACACGGATCGATTGGAGAGCAGGGTGGGTCCTTCTGCTGTGACAGTTCAGCTTTGAGGGAGGGTGTTAGAGACTGTTGGTGGTGTTACACTCTTTAATCTCAGTTAAAGATTTCAGTGTAGTTTTTGCATAACACCCTGTGTGTTTCTGTGTGTGTCCAGATCACAGATTTGTTGGCAGAACTGGCTGATGAGAGAAGCACTAGTGAGTCAGCATCCCAGTTGCTAGAAGCTGAGACTTCGGAGAGACTCCGTCTGGAGAAGGACATGAAGGATCTACAGGCACATATGCACACTGATGTTTAAACCTACTGTAACAACATGACAAACAAAAATTTTGGAAAGGACTGACATGCCCTTTATTTATTTGATCGGTATGTGAATCTGTGCTTTTCAGGTCAAATTTGATGCAATGAAGAAACAGCTGGAAGCCCAGGAGATGGAGGTGATGGAGGCTCGGCTTATGAAAACATCAGAGCTCAATGGGGAGATGGACGAAGACGATGATGATGCTGGTTAGTTGAGACAGGAAACTAATAGCTGTCACTCAGAGTTCAATCCATAGACACCAGAGATTGTCATCCATGCATTTATTAAATTCTAAGGCCAGATTTTGAGAAAAAAAAAAAACAATCTTACAGGATCTGACTTTCATTGACTTCTCCCTCTCTTCAGAATCACAGGCCATCAGTGTTTTTAAACATTTGTTTTTCAATTCCCTAATTAATTGTACTTGGTGACACTGGCAGCAGCATGCCCTCGACTGCCTAATGGGCATGTCAGCTCAGGTCAGAAGCATAATTTACTGAACCGCTCATACTAGCATTATGTGCACAGTTTGAAAAATCTCTCTTAGACTAATTGTAGCTGCGGGAATTAGCAGCTTTGTTCGGCTGCTTCAGCAGGAGACACGGCAGTGCGACTTGGTCACATCTTGCGTAATGCTATTAACTATATTTTCCAAGTTTGGGATTTACCGCTAGGGGATTAAGATGTTCCCTCCCAGGCATACAACTAATGCCTGCTGCTGATTGGTCTCCACCTGCTGGGTAAAAGAGCTCCAGCAGAGAGCATATTGTCCATGAGAGTTTTTTTTTTTTTTTTTTTCCCTTCTGCTCTCCCACCAACACCCCCCTCAACCCCCCCCTCAACCCACCTCAGCAGACAAGCCATTACAGAGCATATCAGAATTCTTAGATGAATGAGAAAATAATCGTTGGGATCAGAGCCGGTGGCCCTGCAAGTTGTCATTATGCTATATATATGCTAATGAGCAGCACTGATGGAGGCGGCGTTGCTATGTGAAGGAGAAATGGACAGCCTCTAAAATGATAAGGCTTGGAAATGAACCGGAACCTGAATGTCTGCCTGGCCGCTGTTATAGTTCTGATAGCCTCTGACAGCTCCAGAATTAGGGTCGGCTAAGAACTGTGGAAAGTGCCACTTAGACATGTCCTTCTCTAACAACTATTGTGGTGTGCTCTGAATTCTTACCTCGGGTTTATCCAAGATTAGAGTTAAAACGAATGGGCTGCTTTTGTAGTTTCCTGTCAAATCTTTTGACCTTATGAGGTTGGGATTTGACGAAAGACGTTTTTTTTTTTTTTCCCCCCCTAAAAGATTTTGTTATTTTGGACCCTTGAATCTGACAACAATCACAGCTAGTGGAGTGTACTTCATAATTCACAGCATCCATCCTTTCTGATCTTTTTTGCCTTTTCCTGTGTATAAGCTGCTGGGCCTGCATTAAAAGCAGGAGACAACTAAATGTCACACAGACATTTTCTGAATTGTATGCCTTTCCTCCAGGAGGCGAGTGGCGGATAAAATACAACCGAGCCATTCGTGAAATGGACTTCACCAAAAAGAAACTCCAGCAGGAGTTTGATGACAAGCTGGAAACGGAGCAGCAGGCCAAAAGACAACTTGAGAGAAGGGCAAGAAACTACTTTTTTTTTTATTATTAAAGCATGAAGCAGACAAGTTTTCTTTTTTGTTTGCTTGCCACACATGTGGCCAGTCAGTTATAATGCATTGAACTGTCATCTAAATGAATACTTAAAAAAGTGTGTGTTTTTGTTTTCATGTGTTTGTGTGTGTTTGTGTATGCATGCTGCAGCTGGCTGATTTGCAGACAGATAATGAGGATGTGCAGCGCTCTGTGCAGCAGCTGAAGAAGAAGTGCCAGAAAATGACGGCGGAGCTGCAGGACACCAAGCTTCACCTGGAGGGCCTGCAGAGCCGCAACCATGACCTGGAGAAAAAACAGAGGAAGTCAGTTTCAGTTTGTTTTTGTTTTTTTCTGTTTTTCCATCTGTCTGTCTCTGTCCGTCCCTCTTTCTTCCATACACACATTACAGAGGACATATTGCGCCTTTGTTTTCGGAAGGCCGGGTGCACGCACTCTGACCCACTCAGCAGAACACTAACGTTTTCTTTAATTTGAATAGGGACTGAAATGCTCTGTAATCTGTGGAATTGCATTAGCTTGGAAAACGACTCAGACTTTAAGCACTTGAGAAGCTATCGCTGTGGCAGAATGTGATCTCTCCCCTGTGGCTAATTGAAGATGCTCTGTGGGTGAAATTATTTTCAGCTGCGCTTCAGAGAGAAAAACAGGGAATTACAGCGAGCTGACAGCATGAAACACTTAGCTGTTAAGTTCACTAACCATAAGTGTTTCTGCCCTAGACAATTGAAGAAAACATTTTGCACATTATTACAACCCAATTGTAAATTGATGGCTAATGGAAGGGGATAACAGTGGAGGCTGAACTAGAGGAAGTGCTGAACTGATTTTGGGGTGTGTGTTGAGGAAAGCATCATAAGCTAAAAGCTGCTCAGTTTCAGGGTTGGATATTAAGTTAGTTTTTAATCATATTAATATACAGCTACTTTGCATTACTTTACAAAACTGTGACAATTTACTGGACTTGATATATCAGTTTTATGTGCCAACAGTTTACTCATCTGTTTAACTCACTGCAGCCATTGTTTTATCTTCAACCAACATTTTGCCGTGTGTCCTGCTGTGTGTTTTTGACTCTGTGTGTGTGTTCCAGATTTGACCTGGAGCAAAATCAAGCTCAGGCTGAGGTACAGAGAGAAAAAAGCCAGAGAGAAAAGCTGGCTCGAGACAAAGACTTAATGACTGGGGAGATATTTAACCTCCGCCAGCAGTTGCAGGTATGCCACGCTGGACTGCATATATCTGATGTACTCTGATGTCCTCTCTTAGGGACCACATGTCTGTTCTTTCTGCTCTGTGTTTGACATAACTGAGCTGGGCCAGATGTGTGCTTTACTGTCTCTCTCTGACCCCACAGGACAAGGACAATGAATTGTGCGCCTCAAATATAAAGGTGCAGCAGCTGGAGGCAGAGCTGCAGGATCTGTCCTCCCAGGAGTCGAAGGATGAAGCCTCGCTGGCCAAGGTCAAGAAGCAGCTTCGCGACCTGGAGGCTAAGGTGAAAGACCAGGAGGAGGAGCTGGATGAACAGGCTGGAACCATTCAGATGCTGGAGCAGGTACAGAGCGATACACATGTGGTGTTTCCAAATCTCTCTAAGTCAAATTAAAAAAGGGAAAAAAAACCCCCAAAAAGTTCTTCTTGCATAATATTTTTCAAAAGTGCTATCATAAATTAACATTTTATGTAAGAAACAATTTAACGAAAGCCAGTCTCTTATTTTTGACGGATGGTAGATGTCTCATTTTGGAGGAAAAACCAAAGATTCTTCTCTGTTTTTTGCCTTAATTTCATGTGTGTGTCGTCAACATGTGTTCAGGCTAAGCTGCGGCTTGAGATGGAGATGGAGAGGCAGCGGCAGACCCACTCTAAAGACATTGAGAGTAAGGACGAAGAAGTAGATGAGATCAGGCGGTCATGCAGTAAGAAGGTAGGCGCTGTTCACTCTTGGTTTTCCTACACGTAGCCCCTCCATTGTGAACTAACACTTTATCAGGCCTTGTGAAAGCAGAACTGAGGAGAAACACACATTTGTATTCACAAAGGTGTGTTGAAGGCTATTGTACTTCAAGATTGATGCATGGCCCAGCCTATTAAGTCCCTGGATTTCTTATTTCAAGTTCTTGTTGGGTTTCAGAATGTGTCCCGTGTGCTATTCAAATATGCTGTATTCATCAGAAGAAAATCAAAAAAATAAGGAATAAAAACACTGCAGAGGCTGCCGTAGTGTATATCATCATGTATGAATAAAAACACACACACACAAGATCAGATAAAATCTTGCATCCACCCAACACAGTTCATGCATAATAATGAAATAAATAAATCAGAAAACGATTTTGTATTTGTATCTATATTATAAATAAAAAGCAGAGTTTAATCATTTAAATATTTTCTTTTGAATGCTATGTTGAGACTGGCTGATCTGCTCAGGGGGAATCCGTGTGTGTTTTTTTCCGTGTGAGAGCAGTCAATGGTGTGTCATGCCTGACTTTGTTCATCGTGAGCGTCTGTTTGTGCATCCTGACACGCCATTCATGTGTCCTGCAGCTGAAACAGATGGAGGTGCAGCTGGAGGAGGAGTATGAGGACAAGCAGAAAGTGTTGCGTGAGAGAAGGGAGCTGGAGTCCAGACTGCTGAACACCCAGGACCAGGTATTACTCCACCTCTGGTCTCTGTCAGCCCGGTTAAGTGTGTGTGATTTAGTGTGTGCCACTTGTTTTGATTGGAAAGAAACTGCTTTTGAGCCTTAAGAGGTGCTACAGGTTCTGATGGAGGATCGAAATAGAAATAGAGTTCGTGCAACAATGGCGCTTTGTGATTCAGGTGGGCCAGAGGGATGTGGAGACTGAGAAGAGGCTGAAGAAAGACCTGAAGAGAACCAAAGTACTTCTGGCTGATGCACAAATTATGCTGGACCACCTTAAGAGTAACGCCCCCAGCAGGAGGGAGATCGCCCAGCTCAAAAATCAAGTACTACTCAACACTTTACTGTGCAGATGGTTATTGATAGCAACAGAAAAAAAAACACACTTTTTAAACTCAGAGCTTAAAAATGATGCAGGGATTGATAAATTCTCATTCCTCTGCATATTCAGAAGAAATCCTTGATCTTGGCCTGCTAATGTTTGTCCTTCACCTCCTTCCATGCACCTTTTTCCCTCCTCCTGTTTCTCACAGCTGGAGGAGTCCGAGTTCACTTGCGCAGCTGCAGTGAAGGCTCGAAAGGGCATGGAGATTGAAATAGAGGACTTGCATATCCAAATGGAGGACGTGGCCAAAAATAAGATGTCGGTGAGTTTTGACATCTTTTACTGTAGCTGTGTACCTGGATGGTAAAACATGTGATGCTACAACATACCAAGATTCTTTTACTGTCATTTTGCAACAAAAGGTTGTGCAAAGAAATGCAAGTTATAGCCATTTATGTTACATACAAATTGAACTTACATACAGATATTTAAAGTGAAACAAAGTGAAATAAAATGAACATAAAATACATTATACTGCTCTTATTGTGTTTCAGTTATTTACTTTAATAGACCTGGTTGCCAATCAGCTCTGCATGATTCTAATAGAATAAGTTTGTGTGTCCAGATTCATTTAACTATTTAATATCACACATTTAAAGATAATAAAAATATACCCTACGGTTTCTTAATTAATTGCACAACCAGATTTTTCAGATAAAAGGAGAAATTGTTATTCTGGATGTTTCTATAACCTGCTTTTGATGAGCTAATTAAACCAAAAACAACAAACAATACTTAATTAATGGCAAGTTTTTTGCCTATCAAATTTACACTCTTCAAAGTGCAGCAGGGCTCTAAAAATTAATATGCGCACACCATCAATCCGTGGTGGGATATTAAAATTATAAATGCCCCTTTGGCATATATCTGATTTCAACATTTTGCTCTAATGGATAAATAAGCTTTGTCGAATGTTTTTTTTTCCCCCACTCTCCATCTGCTCATTAATGGCTGTCTCGTGAGAGTACTGTCTGCATTTCAGACCCGTAGACTGGAGGATGTTTGTGTCTCCGGGGACTCGCAGAGAGAGCGCTGTGCCTTTGCTTTGCTTGCTAATTGCTGCATTTATGGCAAGGGAAGGTCTTGTAAATGTCTCAGATTAGAGAATGCATATTGAGGGCCTGAGTCTCCCCCATTGAACACAGAAGATGAACTCTAAATAGGACATCACCAGTATGCTGCACTGGCTGCACTTTTCCCCGCCTAAATGAGCCAATTGATTATCTCCAATTGGTCTCATCCCTCTGCCAGAACCTCCGTCCAGATTGTGTTTCATTGCCATTAGATGAGATTCCAGGACTGCCACGGCGCGGCCAGCTAATGACCATTTATCATATTCAATAGCTCATGAATAAATCCTGTCATCCTATACTAAAGTGTGTGTGTTTCCTTATCTCTTGATGCTTCAGTTGGAGGAACAGGTTAGCCGTCTGCAGAGAGAGAAGAATGACTTGCAGTCACGTATGGAGGAGGACCAGGAGGACATGAATGAGCTGATGAAGAAACACAAAGCTGCAGTTGCCCAGGTAACTCGACCTGCTGGCAGATCAGTTCAAAAGCATTTAAAAACCCTGTTGTGTATAACTCTATGTTGTCGTTGCTCAGACCCAGTGCTCTATGCAAGAAACTCCTGGTCAGTATTCAAGGACACAGTTACAGTCAAATAAGCCACAAACATAGTGTAACTTGTCTAATTATTTGTATTTGACCGATGTATTTTGTTTGAAACAATGTAGGCTGCCATCTTTGACACTGGTGTTCTTTTATGCTCGTTTAAGTAGAGTGGCTTTGAGATTTGGAGGACATGTTCCCCTCTAAACACAGTGTGTGCTCTGCAATCAGGGAGATGCAATCTGTTCTGCAGCAGATCACATGACAAATTATTTGGCACGGACATATCATGTTATTAATCATTTACAATATAAAGAATGTTGTTTGCGGAGAAAGGAAACATAGCTCGTCACTCACTTGTCCTCTTTTCCTCATACTTAAATTCCCTAATTTTCTGCTTATTGACTTTTTTTTGTGTGTGTCTGTCTGTACATGTGCTTGTGTTTGTGTGTAAAATTAGTCTGCCAGGGACTTGAGCCAGATCAGTGACCTGCAGGCCCAGCTGGAAGAGGCCACAAAGGAAAAGCAGGAGATCCAAGAAAAGGTACAAGGAAGTATTCAAAAGCACTGTAGCTGCCTGCCAGGAACCTGCTGCCTCTACGCTTCTCTCTGATTAGACCTCAGCTTTTTTTTCTCTGATTTCGTGACCAAAAAAAAAGCTTTATTTCTGTGGCAGCTTTCTTCTCAAAATTGTTATGCAGCTTGCATTTAAATAGTCTGAATCAGGTTTTTAGAGTCCCAAGCAGAAATTGTTCTTTTCGCCTCTTAGCACTCATACCTGAAAGGAAGGCTCATGTGCATGAAGTCAGCAGCTTGTTTCCATGATTTAATCACTTAAATTAAATTATCGATCCGGTTCCTTTCAATAATTATCTCTTAGCTTGATGCAGCAGCTTTAGTCCAAGTCATTTATCCCAACTATTATTTGTGTTTCCAGTGATATCAGTGTCAATCTAACATTTAATTGAGAAACATATGTGAATTCTTAGGGAACTAAAAAAAAATTGCAATTGTAAAAAAAAAAACAAAAAAACAAAAAACCCACTGTCAGATGACAGGTTTTTGTGTTTATCGAATAACTTAATTTAATGTGATAACACAATGTTTGGACATAGTAGCAAATGCTTGCTACTGTATGCTGGCTGTTTTGTGTGTGATTCAGACGATGGTTGCAATCAGTGGAGAAAGGTGCTGTTTTACTCCCACGCTTGAAAAAAAGTCCTTACAGCAGATGCTCACAGCAGAGTTTTATTTTAAATTTCTAAACCTCCTGCTTCGTGTTACCTTTGAATTTAAATGCCGCTCTGCTTGCTCTCACACAACCGTCAATGTTAGCATGTTGGTATTAGCACATTGCACCACTGACAAACAACACAATTCCCTTACTAAGAGCTATATTTGAATGATGAACCTGGGGTCAGTACCTCTGTCTGATTTAGCTGATGAGCTGACTTGTTTAGATGCTGCTTTCTGTGCTTGGTTTCTCAGCTAAATGATTGAGGCTTGGCATAAATGCGGATGTGTGTGGTATAAAGGTTAATGCACCTGATTTAAGCCTGTGTTGATAATAGTGCTTTTATAATAACAGTGTTTTTCTGACAGAGCACTGTTTGCGCAGAGGATAGCCTCTGACATGTCAAATGTGTCAGGTATTAATGCATGCCCATTTAATTACCTCCGCCAAGGACGTCATGTTTTTGATTCTATTTGTTTGTCTGTTTTATCTGATTATGAAAAAAAAAGTGACTGTGAGAGTTGGTGGAAGTGTTTAACATGAGTTAAAGAAGAACCCTTTAGGTTTTGGAGTGGACTGGAGATGAATACACACGTTATTGTTCACTTTCATTGACACTGTGACAGAGGACCTTTGGTCTTGGTGTAATGGATGCCATCCAACCTTAAATTCCAGTGGGTTGTTGTTAAGTTTAATAGTGTGTGGTAATAGTGAGCATAGCCAACTGTAGATATAGCAGAACTCCATGTACAATCCACATTTATAGGGACCAGTAATCCTCTAGATTAGCCTTTACACATAGTTGCTCAAACCTCATTCATAAAGTATTAATAATGGAACATTTGGGGCCAAGGTTTAATCAGAGAACTGCTGCAATTGTAACATTGCCATAATGGTATTCATGTTTTGTTCTCAAAGCTAAAGTTTGGGCATGGAGATATTAATTTTCATAGGTTATTATAGAAAAATGACTATTTTGATGACTATTTATCTTGGAAAATGTCCTTTGATAAATACAAGTGCATGCATTTGTTGAACTTAGCAAATATTTGCAATTTGCTATTTTTTGTTTGTTTTCATGCTCATCACATATGCTCATGCTCAGAGTCACTGGACTTTCCTTAAGTTTTGATTTGCAAGTGACCACACAAATAAAAGGCGCTGCTTTGAACAGCTTGTGTTTTATATATACTCACTACAACCGAGCCCTTGCCACCCTCTTAACAACAGACCCTGTGTTTTAATAGATTAAGCTACACTCGTGCCAAGTCTTTGGTCCACTCAATATATGTTAGTCCCTCCCATCAGTGTAATTTTGGCTACACTCGAAACACACAGCGGGCTGTAAGGCATTGTTAAAACCTGCCAGAGAACGCAGCGATAGCCATCAAAAGCGTCTGACCTTGAAGTGGTTATCTCTTGCCCAGTGGGAGGGAAGTCTGGCTTCTTTAATAATATCAAAGGAGAACTCCAAATCCTCCTTGTCTCAGATGCAAAGTCCCTCATTAGGTGCCATGCCGCCCTTTGGGCCGGTTTTGTTGTGACGTATCTTTCTTCCTTTTATCAGTCATGAGAAAACGATTCAGATGGAACAAACGTGCTTTGCATGAGGCTTGGCTCTTTCCCTAAAGTCTGTGAAATACTGAGACTCTGCTTTATGCAGCCTGAACCACAAATTCTTCTTTTTGCTATTTAGAGTAGGCAGGGGGCTTATCGAGAGCTCATTAATCAGACTGGATGCACAATGTTTACATGTACCAACATGGATTTAATTAACAGAAAAAGGGTGAAAAGTGAACATTTAGTTTTTATGCACACACACACACAACATCAGCAACCCCCCCTCTTAAGCTGCATGGTTGTCACGAAAGAGTAAGTAGAAAAGCAGAGGTCAAGGAGGAGAAGTGCTGCTGAAGTGTGTGTTCATGTACATGTATGTGTGTGTGTCTCTCCAACAGCTCCATTCACTGCAAAGCCAACTAGAGTTCCAAGAACAGTCCATGGTGGAGAAGTCTCTCGTGTGTCGTCAGGAGGCCAAGATCCGAGAGCTGGAGACCAAGTTGGAGTATGAGAAGACACAGATTAAACGCTTAGAGGTGAGATAATACTGTGTCTTCCAAGCGTAAGGACATGCTTT
>JAPZDZ010000006.1:7511645-7545329 GCA_029783805.1 Acanthurus tennentii | reverse complement strand
GTATAATTGAACTTCATGAGTGGGTCAGACCTTTCATACAAATCATATGCAATTAGTAATTTATCCTAAAATCATACTTTCTTCGTCTGAATGAATTTAGAGTTCAAATATAACTGAGATAACCATGAAAAAAATATACCACTAAGACCATTTTCACTATGTCATTATCATTACTGCATGCCAATTTAGAAGTTTTTTGGATTTAATTATTTTTCATTGCCAGAGCAGCTCATACAGCTCAGCAGTACAGTTATCTCCCTTAGGTGCCTCAGGGCCTTTATGCAGGCCTCTGTCCAGTATCATCCACTGCTGCACCAACACTGAAGCATCACCTAGACTATAATAACGTCCCCTCGACTGCCTCTCATTTTAGGAATATGGACCACTTTGGTTTGAAAAGACATTTTTACCATCTAACCTCATGTGGCCTGAAACATTCCATCTTTACAGTGCAGTGCTGCTCTGATGACGGCTCTCCCAGAAATACTCTCTGTTTCAGGCATCCTAATACAACAGCTGACACTATGTTATGTTTTTGTCTGATATTTTCAGACAGCTAGCCCTGATGTGCCACAGCATGAAAATTCTTCTGTTTTACTCTTAATTTGTTGTGGATAAAATGCATCCACAAACAGAGCACAACAGGTTGCCTTTTATAGGGATTTAAGCAGCCTTGATTATACTAATGATGAAGTCTCTCGAACTTACACTAACTCATTAAAAGGAGACACTTGGCTGAAACGAATGATTTAAGACATGTTTGTCCAATTAAGAGAGTTTGTTAAATATGGCTCAGAACGTTTGTCTGAGCAAAACAAAGAAAGAACAGAGGTTTCTGTTGAGGCTAAGGGTAGGTTTTTTCTGTTTTTCTGAGTAAAAATAATGCAAAACTAAGAATGAGATGTCATCTAAAGGAAACAAAAAGTGAATTTAAGTAACAGAAGCTGATAGTGAATGAAAAAAAAACTGAAGGAGCAGGTAGAGGGAATCCAAAAGCTCAAGAGAAAATACAAAAACTAGACCTAAACAACAAAAGGGGGTGACATGAGGAGCAGAGACAGGACAGACAGAGAGGAGATGAGAAGTAGGAGTAATACACATGGACTAAATACACAGGAGGATAATCAAGGTCAGGTGAAACTTATCACTGATCAAAAAAAGGCGGGAAGGCAAACAACGACAGGAAGGGGAAAAAAACACAACACATTTGGAGAAAATTTCAAAATAAAACAAGAAACACTGAATATTAATTAAATCATCAACAATTATAGTAGTTTACACAATTTATACAATTATATAGTATTTCTACAAAAGTCCTCTTAACAAGAGATAAGTCAATTAAGACGCAGTCCCTTAAGCCCTGATTCACATAGAAATATATAATCAAGATAAATGAACAATCTAATGTTTAAATTTTAATGATCTGGTGTAATAAGCAAACAGATTCACTCTGTTGGCCTAGGGACAAATATTTAAGGGTAAATACAGAATAAATTAGATAATTTTATCTCTAGAGTTATTCCACATGTGACCTTTGCACGGACAAGTTCACCCATTTCGCCTCGATCCCTCCCCAGAGCCTTGTGGGTCGTCTGAAGGAGAACCTGGAAAAAATGACAGAGGAGAGAAACCAACGCATCGCTGCAGAAAACAGGGAGAAGGACCAGAATAAGCGAATGCAGAGGCAGATAAGGGACATGAAAGAAGAAATGGGAGAGCTGTCCAAAAAAGAGGCTGAGGCGAGTCGCAAGAAGCACGAATTGGTAAGGCTTCGGGCTGCTGTGAGACTTGATAAGATTCGCTGGAGTTCACTCTGGAGGAGGTAACCGTGCTTCTCTCTGTGCTGTGATCCATTCACCAGGAAATGGACATTGAGAGCTTAGAGGCGGCCAATCAGAGCTTACAAGTGGACCTTAAACTTGCTTTCAAGAGGATAGGTGACCTGCAGGCTGCTATAGAAGATGAGATGGAGAGTGATGACAATGATGACTTAATTAACAGGTACAGTAGAGCTCCAAATAAATAGAAAACAAATGTATTCTTATCACACAAAGGAGGACACTTTACTGCTCAGCTGGAGGTTAGAGTTAGTTAGTTAGAAAGCAAAGTACCAGAGCAGGTTTGTTTTTAAAAGCCATTAGTTTCATGAATATCCTGTCAATCACAACTTGTATCTTTTCTATCTGTATCCCTCACTTTTTATCCCAAAGTGCATCTTTTGTACTCTGTTCTCCAAATAATTCTCACTTGGTTTAATTCAGCTCGCTTCTTCCTGCTTCTTTTGTCTCTGTGATGGTTACTGCCTCCCTCTTTGCAGAGGGGTTGAGGGTTATGCTAGCTCTGAGCCCACTGAGGTAAACATGAAGTGCAATAATACAGACCTTTTAAGAGGAAGGCACTGCACACACACACTGGCTCTGTTTGAGAAGGAGGCCAGCACAAGTTGAAATACCAAGTCACTGCTTTACAAAAGATAGTTGTTGGTGAAAGTAAAAAAAAAAAAAACGAAACTATTTATTTGCTGTTGTCTCATTTTGTACTCTTTTCACACAGTTGTTTGTGTATCTCACCTTCCCTGCTTCTCTGTTTTTTCCTTGTTCCCCTTTCGGTGTGTTCCACACTTCTGGCAGTTTGCAAGACATGGTGACAAAATACCAGAAAAGAAAGAACAAAACGTGAGAATGGAAAATGCACCCTTTGTTTTCTTCATTATGGTTGTTTTCAAGTTTCGAGTCTATTTTTTTTCTCACCAATTTTACCTACAAGAGAGAATCATGCAGTATTCCTTTTCCTTTCAGTTTGTGTTGTTTACAAAAACACTGTAAGGAAAAGTAATTTTTAAAAGAATGGAGCATTATGTCTGTAGTACTCTCTCTAAAAAAAGCTGTGCATAAAGGATGGCCTCCGTGTTTTATTTTTATTGTATTTCGTGGCAAGTATCTGGAGGTGTCTGTGCACAGTTGGCCTCGGACATTTTCAGGGCTTGTTATTTTTCCTCTCAGAGCAACACAAATGTATTTGAAATATGTGATGGCACACAGGATACTTTGCGGAATATTAGAGGCACTGTAAACTAGAATGGCAAATACGCAACAACTGTAAATGACCGGGGCATCCTCCTTTAGGCCAGTCCACCGCTTTAGGAAACCATGACCCAAATGAACAAAAATATCAGCAAGTGTAACAGACATGCTTCCTGTTAATACTGCATTTTTGTCTCTAGGGGTATTTTTTTTTTACATCCAACAGCATTGTTTTCTAAAAGTGGCATCAGTTACCTTCATCATGCATCCATTTGGATCCACAGTTGATGCTTTTCTGCACTAAACTCCACTGATTTTTACTAATAATCCATTCCTTTGTGGCGTCTCTTAAGCACATGCAATGTGTTAATATCTCATTGAGTTTGTACTGGGGATACACTGCAGATTATTTTCATGTTAGGATACCTCCATGAGAGATCAAAATCAGAATATTATACCAAATTACAATATCTGTTTTCTAAAAGTCTGGAAGGAAGCTCTAAATAAGAATCAACGGTAATATGACCATTATGTTTATCTTTCTGTCTTACTGTTAACTCCATGCTCTAGTTATTTCTGTTCTCAATTTGGTTTGTAGATGATAAGAAATGAGAAATAAGGGACTGGGATTTGCCTGTGACTCACTTCAGAGCTAAAATCATGTTAATACAGCCTGAAAAAAATTAAAGAAATATATTTGTTTTATAACAAAATAGCAAAAAAATTATTATTAGCACAAAATGTATTAAATACATTTCACTAATCATCTTTTGGTGAAATTTATCGCTGTATTGTCTTGCAAAGTATGGCATGAAGAGGTATTCTGTACTGTTCCCCCTGCACAAACTCGGTGTATTTGAAGTCATCTACATGTGCTCTGGAAGATCTCAAGCACAAGTGTGTAAGCAGTGCTTGTGAGCGTGAAATGACTGCACCTCTGTGTGACTGTGCGTCGATGGCTGCAGGGTCAGCAAGCGGACAGTAGCACAGAGGGCTAATGAAATGTTTCCACCCAAAACTCAGCTGTTGATTTCCACGCATGCAAAAACTCCACTAATCCAAACTCATTACAGTGTCATGACTTTCACTTTAAATACAAATGTTCACCTTGTCATGCTTTTTAAAATCTATAGTCATTGATTGTGAGCGTGAAATATTTCTTTTGACTGACTGAATCCCATTTTCTTCCGGTCTTGTTACAGTGAAAGGACTTTTTGTGGCATGTTAAGTAATTTAAAACTTCATCAGAGCGTACAAAAGAAATGTAGTGTTCAGTTCTGCAGCAGATGTACCAATCCATAATTTTCCAGCTATAACCTCTGACATGGCGTCATGCTCGTTATCACCGTGCTTATTGTTATCCTTTTTTCACCAGACCACTCATGTGCATCAGTGCTCTGCTTTTCTTTTTGTGCATATGGAGGAAAAAAGAATTGATTCTCCATGTTTACATAATTGCATTTTTCCTCCTCCGACATCATTGCATTAGCAGCACTGATGAACAGTAATGGATGAGGCGATTTTTCATCTAATTATGAAGTGGATTTTCCAGATGATTTACATTACTATTAAATATTTTTGCATGCTGTGCTTCAAAACAGAGGTTCCAGTGGTTTGGTTATCGTAATTGTAGAGGAAGAAAAAAAGGTTAAATTACTATTATTTAAGCTTTGCTTCCCTGTAGACAGCAACAGGCTAATCCTAAGTATAAGGGTTAAATATAATATAGGACTGCATTGGAAACAATGGAGCTGCTTCCATCAGCATGGATTAATTGAGTGGGTTGCATTTTTTTCCCCTCCAGAACAAGATGTCAATCATCCTTGAGAATGGATTGAATTACATCAAAGATTGTTTACACTTCCTTTAAAAAATCCATAAATGAATGCCCTAAGCTCTTCTTTTGTCACTATTTAATTAGCAGATAGCATGAAAATATGGTTGTGATACAACAAGTGCTAAACTGATAGAACCCAGCCATACGAGCCTCGATGCTGACTTTAAGCATTTGTGACAAAGATTTACAACCAGTGTAGGCCAATTGTCAGAAGCTATTAATGTTCACTTCTGAATACTTGGGGCTTGTTTGTATCTATGAGCCTCAGGACTGGTTAGCTCGTAGTGTGGGGCCAAGGACAAATCGTTTGTGACACCATTTGCACAGCACTCGATTGCAAGCCACCTTCTATTTCACTTGTGTGTGTGTTATAGAGATGGAGGAAAAAGGAGATGATCTGGCTGTGGGCTGGTTTCAGCATTTTGTTGTGTAATATATCATGTTAAAGAGTCAAAGTATCATAGAGATGACAAATGGCCAGCATGTGTAATCAACTTCCTACTGTTAATGAACCTGATCTATGTTTTTTAGTGGGCTTTTATAAGTGGTATTTAGCATGGAGTAGATAAGAGAGGGATAGGGAAATCAAGGGATGACATATAATAGCTGAACTCCTAATTTTAACTTTCTGCCTAATGAAGCACCTCTCAAAGTCTGAAATGAAAAGGGTTTTCCTGTTGAAAAAAAAAGCGTCAGGCCATTTAGCCTCTCTGAGTTCATTATTACCTTCCCCTCATGAGTCTAAGCTGTCTTAGCCTAGGTTGATGACGAGCTAAAGAATAAGGCTCTTAGAAATCTTAAAAAACAGTTCAGCCCAAGAATCAGAGGCTTCTCTCCGTTTTGCTCACTCCCTCATAATATTTTCACACCATTGGCACCTCTCTTGTGTTACAAAACTCAAAAAATAAACTTGTTTTTAGGCAGGCTACCAAAAAGAAAGAATGGAGAAAAGAGGACACCTTTTGTTTTGTAATATGTTCCAAGACTCCATATCTGTTACCTGCTTTTTCTTTTTTTTAGTGATAGTCAGCTGTCTGTCGGCATTAGATTAAATCTACCCTCATGTAAGTGATAAACAAGGAAAATTTTCGAAATTGATGGGTAGGTGTACCTGTAAATAGCAGTTCAGATGAAACTCAGAGGCTATTATAAATAAACAGGAACTGAAAACTGAGGCTGCTTTACAACAGCCCTGTCATTACCGCTGCTACCTCTGTGTGTTTAATATACAGTAGCCATCCTGTTCTAATACCAAAAACTACATAACAGAAGATGTAATTTTCTCTGACAGAGCTCACCATAGCAACACAAGTCAAATATAGTTTGGGCCTTTAGAACATATGTGTCTCTGTGCAATTTTAAAACTGTCCCTGTGAAATGAGTAAATTCATTTTCACGCATCATGCAGCCAAGAAAGACGGTGTATCTAGCACTGAAGTTGGGCTCAGCATGCTCTCCAACAAGTGGTGAATTTTTCACATATTGCATTTTTCAAAAACATTTGGACCATGATGGCAGTATTGACTCAGAGGTTATGGGACTCTGCTTTCCTCTGCCTCAACATTTCCTGTTACATTAACCTTCTAGGACAGCGGGATGCATAATTCATAGAATGCACCGTGGGTTTGAAATGAATGAGGATTGTCCTTATCCAGGTGGGATCTACTGAGCTTTTTCATCGGGATCCACAGGTCTCTGTATATTGATTGTTATGTCAAGCGTGGGGCTGTGGGGCTTCTCGTGGCTCCACTCCAATAACAATCACCAGGAACAGGTGACATGCCACACAGATGCTAGCAGCCTGGAACCAGCCAAACAACTTAATTATGCCCCCAACAGCTTCATCTACATTCTGCCTACATTCGCTTCACTCATCCATGTCTGCTGAGCAGATAACCATCCTGACTATGTTGATATTATTGATTCATTCATCCTTACCTGATGCCTGTCTGGAATGCCTTGCATCATACTGACCCCTATGATTTTAAGATAATACATGCAAGTGTGAAATTGCCAATAAAACACTTTTGCACAACTAACCCTTGTTTTTACTGTGCAATTTATGCGATGTTACACTGCATGAAATATTCACATTTCAAGTCATTGGGTCAAATTCTCAAAATTCTCTCTGTCTAGATTGATTCTGAATTGTTCAACATGGTTGTTTATTTGTTAAGTATTAGGAAGCTGAATGAGAATTGTTTGTGTTTGTTAGAGAATTCTTAAAAGAAGCTGATTAGTAATAAAACAAGAGAAAAAATCTCACTAGAATAAATGATTTTTGCATATAAATCCATTAAAATGACTTGTTCAGGTGAATATTTTACAGTGTAGTATTGAAATGAGTGCTCCTCACAAACTCCAGCTGCTTTGTGTCTCTACAGTGGGGATGAGACAGAAACAGATTCAGAGGTGGAGGACCGCGTGGATGGAGTTAAGTCTTGGCTCTCTAAGAACAAAGGCTCCAACAAGACTCTGTCAGATGAGGGAAGTCTGAAGAGCACAAGGTTAGTGCTCACATCCTTTTGCGTCATGACAGGTAACCACGTACGTGAATCCCAGTGGTAACAAAGCGTTAAAACTACCCACATTTCTAGCCTTGAAAAGACACAGAATTACCTGGGGCAGATTATAACAGAAGGATGGGTATTTCATGTGATTAGATGTCATCTCTCTCTCTCCTAGTAATCTGTCTAATGACAGCGGGCGGAATGGGGAAGCGGCTGCTGTCAAATTTATTGAAGTGGCCTGTGGCCAGTTGGCACGCCTGCTAAATGATGCCTCTGCCACAGTTAGATATATCTTCACACTGGTTGAGTGCTTCACTTTCTACAGTGTGTACAGTACTGTTCATATTGTACAATAGCCAGAGGGATTGTATACATATGTTAGCTGACACTTGATTGGTACCGATTAAGTCTGTAACACTCTGACATCAGAGATACATGTTAAGGTATCAAAATATAGAGTCTCAGTTATCACAATGGGTGAGGTTCACAGTCTTCCTTTTAATTTGTAGAGAATTTGATTTTTTACTTTTTGTGTTTTGTTGTTTTTTCTGGTAGTAATTATAATACATAATCTTTTAGACATTCAGCAAATGCCGATGCCAAAGAGGTGAAGGAAGGTAAGGAGAAGCTGAGTGATGGAGGTAAAGACGGAAAAGAGGTTGAGCAGAGCAGATCAGTGTCTGTCATGAGCTCCCTAAGCTACAGGAAGCGTTCGAACCTGAAAGACTCCATAGGAGGGACAGGGGATGAAAGCTCCCTGTTTAGCACTCTCAAAGAGCAGCCTGACACACCACACCACACCTCCATCCGCAAAGCCAAATCTAAATCTGGGGACCTCCAGGAGGATTGGAAGAAAGGCCAAGCGGAGGAAGACTTTGATGACAAAGGTTCGGTCATCTCTATGGCCTATTCTGAAGCTGCCAGCAGAGCCCGGAAAGGTTTGGAGTCTCGCTGGACATCCCGCAGCAGTCCAGAATTTGATAAGGACTCCATGGTGTCCTCCGTTGCCCCCAGCAGGATGTCCACAAGGCGAGGCATGATTGACATGGATGATGACAGTAAGTCAACTATCAGCAGTGTGAGCCGATCCAGCCCCCGGTCCTTGCATCGCAGCAACTCTTGGAAAGACGACAGACGCAGTAGCTCACGCCTGTCTCTAGCCCGTAGCTGTGGCCTCAGTGAATTTGGCTTGCATGTAGGGGACGATGATGATGATGATGGCCAGAGTGTGGCTTTCAGTGAAGGGGTACCTTCATCTTACAGTCCACGCTCCCTCAGTCGCAGCTTTTCAACCCCAGCCCAACCACGGTCTTCTGACAGCAATCTGCAAGATTCATCTGACATTAAGACAGTCACCCACCGCAACTACCTGGACCCTGACTTGGAGGCTGCAATCAATGAGGTGCTGAGCTTCAAACCAATTAAGTTCAAGCGTAGCAAACTTGATGAGTCAAGTGATGAGGAAGAGAATGTGAAAAAGGGTCCAGGAAGTGAGGAAAGCAGGAAGAAGGGAGACGATGAAAGACTTGGCAGCACATCCAGCCTGCGCCGGTCTGCGTCCGGCTCTGCTCTGGACTATGGCAATAGGCCATCCAGCACCCTGAGTACCAGCAGCTCCCGCAGCCGCAGAGATAAAAAGAGTAAGGTTTCTCTGTCTGACGACTCCTCTTCAGATGATCGTCACAGCAGAAAGAGCTCAAGAGGTAAGAAGGGCAAGAAAACAAAGAAGAGATCCAAGAAGAAGCAAAGTGAGTCAGAAGACTCCTCCTCCTCCTCATCAGAGTCCTCTGAGTCCTCTTCATCAGATTCAACCATCTCCTATCGCAGCTCTAGCAGTGTTAAAAGGGGCCCAAAAAAAACATCTGATGATGAGAGGGAGTCTGCAGGTCAAGGGACATCTAGCAAGAAGGACACCAAGAAGAAGCAGAAGAAGATGGATAACTTGGTGATGAAGTACCTCTACAGGCCTGACAGTGACTGATACCAATGGTTAAAGGTGATGCGTGGTGTGATATTAACCCTGGAGCGTGGCATAACTGAAACTAAAAATGGGGACTGACAGATCTTTCACCTAATGTACTACCTAAGTTTGCAATGTTTTAATGTTTTCTGTGAATAACCCTTTCTCTAATGTTAACATGTGTTGAAATAGGTGAGCTCTGGCTGTGTTTTTCAAAAGTCATAGTGACCAATTAGTGCATGCCATGAATGCTTTTCTTCCCCTGCTCCTGCCAACATTTGTCTTCATACAGAAACATCACCAAGTTACTGCACTGTGCTGTCGTTGTACCTCTAGTTTGCATCACTGACAGATTCCATTGGCTTCAGTTTTATTTCTAAATGGCATGGATACGTTTTATCTAGAAGTATGCTGTAATACATCATTACAATTCGCCACAGATTAGTTTTCTCTCTGTTGCTTTCACATTTATTTGCATTGAAATGCTAGTCATCAGACATGCTTGTGCAGCAAAGCAGTGTTATTTTTCTGTTTCCATTTTGCAAAGATGAATTGCACATCTGCAAATGTGTTTCCTCTAATGTTGTGTTTGATGCTGTTTTAAGCACATAGTGTTGAGAGAGAGGTGTCTAGCTGTGGCTTTTCTTCAAGCACAAACAGATGTTGACAATTAGGCAAAAAGAAAATTATACCAGTTTTTGCTTTAATGTGTCAACTAAGAAGATTTTATATATACTTGCATCATAATTAAAATGCCAAGATTAGATCTAAGCTTCACAAGCCTATCTATTTTAGGAGTAATTTTACTGACAGTTGGCATCTCTGCCTCCTGTGTGATTTTAAAAAAAAGCCAAACAGTGGGCTTAAGCTCTTCCAGTTGTTTGTTTCTTTTCTTTTTTTGTTTGATAGTCCTTGAACATGTTTTTCTCTCTAGTTGAACACTGGCTCTTGGGTTAACTACTGTTGGTTAAATTTAGCCAGGTTGAGTAGGCTAAAGATTGTTCTGACACATACAACGGGTCGCCATGTCAATAACATAACTGTTACCATTATAGTTCTCAATGACTGCTTACAACTCAAAAGAAACACCAACTTCAAACAAAAAAAAAATATTTTGAAAAACCTGAGTGTGTGTGAAATTTAATCTCTAACACCACTAAAGAGCTTCCATGCTACCGGTTTGCTGAGAGTGCTGCTCTCCAGTGCATATTTACGGATCATATTAACAGCCAAACCCCAGAATTGACTAGTACACTTTTAGTTTTAGTAGTTTTTTTAGTTAGTTTTTTTTTTTTTGTTTTTAGTACACTGTGCCATTTTCACAGAAGATAAAATCACCTGTAATTGAGTATTAGGATGCTTAATTTTTCACTTATTTCGCTCATTTTGATGCCTTATTACAGGAGAACTAGGGTTATACCAGTAACCTAAAACAGACACCTTTCTCTTGCTTTTTGGTGACTGTAAATTTTGATTCACCAAATGTCAACATTGGAGGGTTATCTGGTACTGATCTGTTGTTATTGTTAGGTTGTGGATAATTGTGATTCCTATTCAAATAGTTGCTACATTTGGGTTGCATCTTGCTGACATGTTTAGGACATATTTCACTCATTTTTGCATGTTTTCCTCAGGGTGTTTATTAAAGTCTAAATGTATTAAATCTCCGCAGTGAATTAAGTTATCATTCACGTAATGCACTGACTGATTGTCATGCTGTGTGTTGTCATGACAGCATAATTAGATTATGTTGTCATGGATGTAAAGCCCTTTAATGAGGTGATGGTGGGTAGAAGCAAGGTAGAGTTCAGAACACAGCATTCTTTTTGAGCTCATGTGCTGAATTAATCCCTTGCGCGTTATGACCCCTGACATTTCTCTAGCTCATCCTGTCTGCTAATATGCGAACATTGTACCACAGTCACAATGCTAAAGCACTGGAAGTTTTAATAATAGTGTAGATGTTTGTGACTTTTCTGACTGGGGTGTTTTTGTTACTTAGGCAAAGGTTTTGATTTCTTTTTATTCAACTCAATAAATTTCTTTTGAGGACTACAGACCGAAAAACTATGGGATCCATTTTTCCTTTATACTAATTAAAAATAAAAAGACTAAGCAACCATGATGACATTGTGCACATATGCTATGCTCACCTCGGGGGATGTGTTGTTTACTGCCTGGGAAGAGTGTAAGCCTGCAGCCTAAATTGCTGGTGGTTCCTGTGCCATATTTTCCTCTGCACCTTCAGTTTTGTTTCTGCATTAAGTTGCCAAGTAATGATATAATGGTGTGTCTGTTTATGTGTTGACCCCTGTAGCCCTCCTGTGTGCTGTACACACCCGGGTCCTGGCAGATCTGATGAAGAGGAGGAGTCAAACAAAGACTCTGGAAGGCAGGAGCTGAGGCAGAGCGACAGCGAAGGCCCATTGGCAGAAAGTGCATCGTAGCCCAACTTTAGGCCACCTTGTGCTTCCAGTGTCTCCATAACACGAAGGAGGGGCCAGATGTTTTCCCACAACTGTACCACCATGACTCAGCCAGCACAAGAGGCCATGGCTTCCAGACACATGGATGTAGAAGAAGCACACAGGAGAAGAACTCTGTTTTTAGAAAGCTTAGCTATGTTTTTTTCTTATTTTACTTGTTATGGTGCATTTATTCACACCATGAAGTGAAGTTGCTTCTATTGTTAATGTATACTTTTTTTTGACACAACATATTTTAAAAAGTTAGTCCGTACAGAACAGAGAAGTTGAGTGCTATCAGTAGAACATCCTGCTGCTACTTTATTTTTAAGAGCTGCTTTCCAGGCAAATTTAAGCACTCCTCTGCACTCTTTTCCCACTATTCAGATAGCTCTGCCAAGAGGATTTAGATAAGCCCGCTCTGGCTACACTTCTCCAAGAAGGTCTGACCAACTATTAAGACTCTGATCTTTTTCCCATTAATGTGAACTCGCACAGTGGGAGGAATTAACCCAATTTCAATTACTTATCTTGCTGTAAGTTTACATGTGGCTCTTGTTCCAAGTTGATATTCATCATTTGAACAAAGCGATGCTAGCTCATGATTGCTGGCACCAAATTATATTCATTTTGGAAAATAAGTTTCCATTTAAACAAAACTGTTACATATGATAGTTATGTTTAAAAAGCTGAAAGAGTCTGATCTAAAAGTGTAAATATCTTTTACATAGATATATACTATTTAAGATCAAAGCCTTTAAATGAACATGGTATTCTAATAAATCAAGAATTTAAAACTTGTGAGAGAAGTATTTATTAAGATAAGTTTTATGCAATATTCCTAATTTATTCCTGATTTTTAATTGAATGAATGCTTCTGGTCAGGCTGTTTAAAAGCTCAGTCATGCTTTTGCCGTTATTGTCATATTTCTTTAAAAGGGAATGTATTTTTTGTGCTATTTTAAAGAATCCTTCCATAACGCTTTTGAGACCCGGCAGATGTTGGTTTTATGGTTTATTAGTTAAGATGTAAAAACACTGGATTTCTATATGATTAATTAAAGCTCTTTTAATGTTGAATCTTTCAGAATAATATTTGATTGTCATTACACTCATTTTGATGATTCAGTTTTAATTAGTTTTTTATTTGTTTCTGGTGCAGATTGTCTTGAATTGAAGGATTTTTTGGCTGTATTAGTTTAAGCAGTAAAATAAACTAATTTTTCTTTTTTTGGTCGATGTTCCTCCCATTTTTAAGGTGCCAAAGACTAAGTTCATTGATTTTATTTGTCCCTGACCAACAATGAGCAGTAATCAAACTTTCTTTGTGATATTGAGTTTTTCCACACTGTATGCATTTTTATATCTGAAAAAGATTCCAATATTGAGTATTTTCCATGTAGACTCTTTGTTTATTTGGACTCTATTACTCTCCTGTTTACTCTGTATTGCCTCACAGAATACTGCCAAAAATACCCTCAAACTAAAGCCAGTCTGCTTTCATAATCCAGTACCTTTATGTGGTTTGTTGTTGTTTAGACAGATACTAAAATAGCTGGTTATTTCTATATCTGGCTTTGCAGAATTATACAGTATCCTTAGATGATTGTGACCTTATGAATTTTAAACTCTGTTTAAAGGATATTTAGGTAGATTTGAATACAGAGGCATATACAGTGTATGCCGGGTGTGTGCTCATATGCAAAGAAAAGCTCTAAGTCTGTCTGCATTGCTATTTGCATATCTTCTCACGAGAGGCTAATCTGCATTTCATGTCTTATTTTCTAAGTTTTTTTTTTCTTCACACATGAATATTAATGTGGAACACAGGAAACTTTGATGTCGGTGATTCAGAATAGACTCGTTAATTTGAAAAAAATATGGTATATTTCACTGCCTCTAACTTGGAGTTGCTGGCATTACACATAATGTTAGAAAAAGTTTGTACTCTTCATCATATATTTTGAAAAGGCTTGTCTATTTTCATTATTGAACAGATCAGCATTTGTAATATGAGTGATTTTGGAGGTTTTTCTAGCAAATAAATTAAGCTGTTTGTATACAGAATCAGTGTTGACTTGCTGTAATTGCACAGAGGTACATGGGGATGCAGTTTTGTTTGAAATCCACCACAGCCAGAATAAAGTTGGAGAAAAGGAGGTTAGAAAGTAGGCAGGACAGTTTTAGCAAAACAAGTTATTGATGTTTTTGATTAATTTTAGCGCATCGACAACAGAGTAACTTCTCATCATACCCACACAGTTTTCCCAGGAGACTACAGAGGAAACAAACAATTCATTGAAATGATTAATTCTGAGCTGTTCAGAGACTGAACGTTGCTCACTTCCTCACAACCCCTGGGTTGTTAATATGACTGCTGCAGAGCTGCACAGTTCAAAACCAAAGCTTGGGGCAAATTCGGGGAGATCAAAAACTAAGAGCAAGCACAGTCTTCCTCCCCACATCAATCTCTATTCTACATAGGTGAAGCTTACCCAGATTCAAAGGGATTGATGGTTTAAGATTACCACCTTGGTTGACATTCACACTTGGTGTGTTTTTGCTTTAAAGAATCCTGTATTTATCCAACCAATCTGTAATCCTCATTCCAATACACAACCTGTTCTGGTGCTTCACTCGGTGCCAGGGAGCTTTTGCTGTAATTTTACTTCACATGCGTGCACCCTCTGGGTGGCTGCATGTTTCTGCTTAAAGGCTTTCCATTGAGTGACAGATTAAATTCTGCTCCCGATTTTACTTATTTTGGCTCTAACACTGTTTCACAAGCCACTGGAGCAGGAAGTCATTAGCTCGACAAAGCCAAGCAAGGCTGTGTTTACGGTGCCACCCTCCCTGTTATTTAGACAGAATGGTTTGGACACAGACATTTGCTGCACTGGAAGTCTAATGCTGTGCCTCCATGGACAGAGCTGCCTTACACAGTGATGTAGAATGCCGGGAGTCTTAACATTACTGCGCGTACGGTTCATTTGCTTTTTTAGCAGAACATCTGGATATGCTGTCTCATTATATCTCATACATTTTGTCTGAATTACATACATATGAGATTTGCATTTATAAAAGACACGTCCCCACAAATAAAATTGTGTGCCAGTACGGACAAAGATGCACCTTTTAAAATTACAAAGCAGATGGAGAACAGCCAGACTGAGTCAAATTTGACTCTCCAGTAAAACTGTGTGCCAGTTTTTGCATAAGCAGCTCTGTTTGCCAAGCATCTTCACATTATGACCTTGGTTGGAGGCCACCCTGCCAGGCAGTAAAATATGTGGGGGAGCAGTTAGAGGGGAGAACGTGTTTATCAGCCATCATCCCCAACTATTAGCATCCCACTTTTCTGCTGGATGCCTGTTGTCAATAAAGCGCTGATTGGAGGCACTGGGACACTGCCTGCAGGGACCAGGTGAGGAGGCTGCATTCATTTGCAATTCTGAGATGAAAAGACGCAGCAGTGTGTGCTGCTTGGGCGCCTCTCTTTGTTTGCACATATCATTTCCACTCTAATGAACACTGCACAGTAGTTGGCCCTTGTAACAAGGCTCAGAGGTAGGCTCAAACATTGTTTACATTTTGCATAGGTCTTTGCAGGGCCTGGGGAACAATAAAAGCACCTTTCTCTTCCACAACCATAAAAGTGAATCAGTTTGAGCACCTGCAGCAATCTGAAATCTTTGATTTATTTTCTTTTATGCCACTCTTCATACCTAAGCATAGAGTAAACCTTAAAATACAAATTGCTGAAATCCTTGGAGTGGAAAAAGGAAATGTTATAGTGTCTATCACCAATTTCAGTGTTGGATTTGTCTCTCTATCTCCACTCCACAGTATGCAGGTGGCCAAAGCCTCCCGCTGTGCTCAGAGCTGTTCAGTGCTTAGTGTCCCTGCCAAAGGAGAGTCACTGCCCCTGTTACTGGTGTTGTATGTGTGCGTGTGTATTGGGGGAAATGTGTGTGTGTAAAGGGGAGATGAAGAGTACTCTACAGCAGTCCGCTACATCTGAGGGATTTAAAAAGGACGCAAATGGCCCTTCCTCCTAGCCCCTCTCAGTAGGAAAGTGTTGGAGAGATTATTGACCTGTTTCACAGACGCCTGAGAACAGTGATGTGATTTCATTTCTGTTGTCCTTCACCTTCCATCACTTTCATGTTTTTTTTAGCTCTGCAAACTCACAAACCTGTTTAGATGTAGACTACAGATGCGGGGGCATCCCGGAAGCCCAGTTTAATAAGCCTGTACCACATAATCACAATGTGCATTTTTCTTATCTGACCTGGAGCCATTTTTTTTTTTTTTTTGCATGTTGTTTACCTCTTTCTATCCTGGCAGTCTCTGTTGTAAGCTGCATGTAAATTGTAAAATTATTTTAAAAACTTGCAAAAAATATCAACTGAAGACAAAATACTGACCTTACAATCCAAATCTCTCTCAGAGGTCAAATGCAAATAGCTTGTGCTGTGTTATCTCTTGAGCATTTCGCAGAACATTTCGAAGGGAAACACATTTTCCTTTGCACAAAACAGGCAAGATTTTGTGTGAACAATATGGTTAATGATCAGCAGTGATTGCAGAGATTTCTGGCTTTTAATCAAATCTGTATACTCTCAGATTTGACACAACACCTACACACCTGTTAGAATTTTTTAAAATTCCTCCTACTGTTTGGCCCACTTTTGTTTTTTGCTGCCAAGTGAGAAAGAACAGCACTGTGTGAGAGAGAATATGTGTCATATTTTTGTTGCAAAAAAGCGGCCTCTTCAAGCTTAAATGGCCCATGACAAAGTAGTTTTATTACAACACTGTTTTGCATCTTTTGGATCTCTTTTCTCATTAGCTCATTTCTGTTGTGAGGATTCAACTTTATGGCCCATATTAATTAGTGAGCAGATGGGAGGGTTGTCATGGGTGGGGGTGGTGAAAGAGTCTGCTGTAGGAGGCTGCTGCTGCACATACATTTCCTTCTTGCACTAATCAATAGTGTAATAGTTTAATAAGTAGCCCTTTTACTCTCCAGAAGCCCACTTTTATATCTGCATGTCTTCATGGGAAAGGAGAAAGTATTATGCTGTGTGAAAGAATTGTGCCAAGAACCAAATTTCTATTTGCAGAAGATTTTTATATGGATTGAAGTGGTTTTCCTATTTTATCTGTGGCTCTATTCATGTGTTAAGGCCCTCTTCTAATGATCCTTGAATCTCCAGATCCCACTTCCAAACAAGAGACCATGTAGCTTCCTGAGAGCTGCTGCCAAGCTGTCCAGTTCCACTTCATGGTCACTCTGCCCGGGAGCTTGTCCCTGTCCCAAAGATACCTCAAATGTCTGTCATGAATTATTGGAGAAATTCTCTTGACAATCTCACTTGCTGCAAGAATATTTTTTTTCTTGCTGAAACTAAGAGCTAATCCATCCTGAAGAATTCTGTGGTCTTCCATGGAAAAAGGAAATGAGTGAAGTTTGAAAATAAGTATGAAAACATACCTCATGGTGACTTTACCAGGCACTTAATGAATTCTTCAGCTCAGTCACTGCACGAGTCATTGCGCTGAGAGATAAAATGTTCTCGATTTGGTGCCAGCACTTGACAGCTTGGTGGTCTTTACCACCAAACTCACGAGCTATAAACTGATAGATAGCAGGAATTAACTATGCATCTAATTGCAGAATTTACAAGCATAACTCACTGAGCAGATGGAAGTCATTGATGTGTTTGGAGTCACGTTATTCAAACCTAAGGATATTGCAGTGCGTCTGGAGGAACATATACCTCTCCGAAGTGGGATTTATCTAAACTAATACAAAAGACTATTGGCCATTTGGCTGTGAACTGGCATTCTGTCATTGAGTCTTTGCTTGTGCAGAGTGAAAATGAGAGCTGGAAGCCAGATCCTGATGACTGTCATAGACCATATGCATATCATTTTTGTCAGCTTCAAAGACATCTGTACATTCAAATCCTGTATAATTAAAAGATATCGTAAAAAAGTACCTTTCTTGGATGAAATGTTTCCATTTGGAAAAAAGCATCCTTATTTTTCTGTACATTAAAGATAATTATCGTGTTCTGCACAACAAAATTAAGGATGTCATAAAATTTTAATTGAATGGACTGAATTCACTGGGTCATCACACTTAGACGCTTGTATCAATGAAGCAATGCCTTTCTAATGAATATCAAAAGAAATTAAATAAAGGTCAGAGAATTTAAAGACTAGATTAGTTTCTATTTTGGTCATTAATTGTATTGTATGTTTGTTTTTAAATATCTTATATTTATATGTATCAGGATGTGTGATATGTGTAATGATTGTTTTTTTTTTAAGCTTGGCTTTTCATTCCTGTTGTGAGGAAAGAAAGCGATTCATTCATATCTGATCTCTCAATCGAAGAAATCATTTCTTTTCCATTCCAATTTAACCTCACTGAAATTGGGCAAAGCAATCTGGAGCAACAGCCAATTGGAAGACCTTATACAGTTATTCAAGGAAGAGAACCAATCAGCATCCAGCAGCGAGACACTGAATGGAGATAATCAGGCACTGAATAGGACATTGGAAATGCATAAACTGGTAAAGTAGTGCCTCAAACATGTCCAGAGATCGACAGAGGGACACTGAGTGAGTCAGACAGGATACTAATGTCTGTTCTGTCATTCGGTCTTCCCTTTTAGCAGGCTCCATCTCGCTGCCCATGTGGGACTGAGTCTGAGTGACAAGCCACTGACATTTACAATCTCCCAGCCTCAAAGTGTGGGCAAGCATGCCCGTGTCAAAATGCAATTGCAGTGGATGCTCTGAGTCATCATTAGTAAATTTCATATAATATGATTATGGGCATACATCATTATGTTACTGCTTGTTCATTACTCTCTTCTTATAGTGTGGTCTCTCAATTTTGCTTGTTGTCTCATCTGCTTTCAGTATTTGGTTGGATTTATTCTTAGCACAAGATCCTTTTAGAATACTATATTTTGTCCCGATAAGGATTAAATCAAATAAATGAGGAGTGAGCTGAATATTTCTCCATCTATTATTGCTATGAGTGAACACTCAGTTATTTTTAGTGTTACCCTTTGGAAATTAAAAAAAAAGTCTGTTTATGGGACAAAAGGTACTCTTTGGCTATATGTTTATTGAATTGCACAAATAAATACTTTAAAGCTTTTAATATGACAGACATATAATCCACCTGATCTATAGGCTTGAATTGGGGACTCTGTGTGGTTTTGTTTAATATACATTTCTACCTCAACATCCTTGCAAAAGCAGTGCTCTCTGTGACAAAACACCTACATGATCACAAAGTCTAGCAATGTTGCTAGGAGACTTTATGTCCAGGCAAATGGTAGACTAATAGGCACTGAATTATTCAGTATTAGTACTTGAGGTGATGCTGTTAAGAAAGGTTATATCAGCATGGAAGGTAGTCTTTCTTTCAGAGACCTTTGCAAAGGAAAAAAATTGGTGGCATTACTGGAAGTTCAGATATTTATAATATTACCTCACCTTCATCCTTTGAGGTTCTCACTGAAGGTCATGCAATCAGAAGTGCTTTTGTGTATTCTCTGCTCTTTTCGCTTTTTTCAGACTGATGCTCGAGCTATGTACTGTATGTGCAAGGAACCCTCCCATGCCAGTGGCACAAATTAATCTACCCCGTCTGTCCACCTGCAACAGACCTCATACGGTACAAGGGCACATGCATTTATTTCAACTCTTCCTGCAGGGCCAAATATACAGAGGCATATAATTTAGAGCTGTCGTCTCTCCCTATCTCCAAGTTTTCTGGCCAAACAGCGCAGCATTTCAATGAGAGGTAAGCTCTCTCTATTCATGTCTTACCGGGATGAAAAGGCCAAAGACATGAGAAATGGGACAATAAATCTCTGCTGTTAGAAATATATAATTTACAGACCTTCTATTGATGTCTAGGACAGTCATAGATGCTACTTGAGTCAGTAATCCTGGCTCTTCAAGCAGCCTTAGCCAACTAACTGTTGTTGGTTGTGAGAAAGCACTTACTGCTGTTTCTACAACTGGAAACTAAGAGAAAATTGCTTGTAACATATTTCAGGAAAGTGAGAGATGACAGATGTCGAAAAATACTGCTTAACAGCTTTTTTGAGGTCCAGTCTGTATTTTCTTATTATGTTCAGAACACACAGACATGTACTGAAGGTGTAGTGCAGTACAGTGTATTTACTGGAAAGGTTTTACTAATGATATGCTATTGATGCAACTAAAACACTTGATTGCTCCTTTCAACTTTCTTTTTAGCCAACACCACACGACTATTATTACATCAGGGACAAATATGCCCTTAAACACAACATCACCACTTAACTTTGATTTACTAGCTGTAAAATCACCAGACAGATAACAGAATAAAAAATAAAACAAAACATTATATTCGGAACAAACTCAATGTTTTTTTTTATATCATCCAAATCCAGATTAAAAATAAGAATTTGAAACGTAGATGAAAAAAAAAGTTCGCAACATTTTACATTAAAAGGTACATGAACTAATAGCAACCAATGATGTAATGAGCACTAGCTAACAGTTAACAGTTCAGCTAGCAGTAAATCAATTTGTCTAGTAATCACTTACAAAAGGTTTAAATGTTAAGTAAGAAAATTTTTTTTTGTTTTATCTGGTAGTTTTTAGAGATGCTTGTAACATAAATAGTTAATTATGTAATAAATATCAAGCAACACAAAGTAACAACTGTTTACTGTGTCCATTCTCCAACTTATGACTTTTTAATGGTAAACATTAAAAAAGGAACCACCTACCTGTGAAGCTTATTCCCAACATGTTAGTTAACATCTTTATTGATCGTGTACTAATATTATTCAGTATAAGTTAGTATCTTAATTAATATGTTATCCTTAATAAACGTCAGCACTATTATCTTGTTAATTGTTAGATAATGCTTCTACAGAATTAAATAATGTTTAAAGCATCTTTATAAACTATCAAATTATGTAGAAATCAACACCTTGATTTACATAAATTGATAGTTCATAAATATGCTATAATGTTACTTTACATCATTAATTAATGTTGGTAATACTTATTAATGCTGAATTAGTTAAGTTATCATTCGAAACCACTGGGACCACGGGACCCTGGATGACTTTCCTCTCTTTATCAAAGTAATTAACATGAGCACTGTGTAACCATATGGCTGATTTGAAACTGATTTAGTTGGCCACATTACTTGTGTTTTGTGGCCAATATTATATCCAGTTTGTGGAAAGGCAGGGGAAAAGATTTTGCCTCTGGTTCATTTAAATTGTACATACAATTTATTCAGTGCATGTTTTTGATTCAATATCATCCATCCACCAGGGCCGAGTAAATTATCATATTGTGTTTTAAGCAATTCAGAATTCTTACAATAGGATGCATGTTCAACGAATCATTACCAGGAACATTTTGAGACACTGACAAAATGACAAAATGACACTAAGCAAATGACATCCCTGTATGACAGTTGGCAGGATTTTACATTGTGTGGCATCTATTGGATTTTGCAGGATGTCTGCACCCTTGTTTTACAGCCCAAGTCACAAAAATGGCTGCTGTTAACAAACACAAACATGAAGCATTCAGAATTTTTTGGCAAAATCCTATTTGGTGGCTCCAACAATTTGTTGCCACAAAATACACAGGAGCCAGAAATCAGAACTAAAAAGAATATAAAAAGTAATTTACTGATATTAAACATAAAATACAAAACAAGAGCACCTTCAATATTAGCATGTGGGAGAAATGTCGTCTGGCTTCCAGCACAATGCCTCTCACTTTCTCTCATGAATTCATTTCCATTCATCCAAAAATACTCCAGTTATTGTAGAACTAGACTACATTTCTGTAACCACTGCCAGATTCTTCCTGATTGCACCATAAAAATATGATTTGCTATGCTGAGCTCAGTCTGCATACAGCACCAGTGAATTATTGCTGCTGACATTATTACTGTGGTTTTCTCTCAACCAAAAAAACACCAATATGTTTCCAGCCGCCAGAGGACAAGAAAGACGGATACTATGTTAGCTTAATGGAAAAATTTGAACACTTTACAGTTACACCATCTCCGTACCATCTGGCCACCTAAAGAAAAATAACATAAATAATGAGAACCAAAATCATCTCAGGTAATTGTTTGTAATGACAGTTTACCTCCTGACCTGTGTGTAGAACATCCAGCTCCTGAGTGATATAGAGTGTATTTGTAGAGGGGTCTGTCACCGGTTCGTCCCTCGAGGGCCAGTGGCTGCAACAAATCTCAAAGTGGCTGCCTCAAATCGAGCAGCCTGGGTGACGGATGGCCTCTGGCATGATGTATGGCTGCTGCTTTCTCCCCACAAGCCTGCATGGGTTGTGTTTGGTCAAGTGACCTCCACTTCCTGTGCATCCTATTGTGTCCCTGGAGCCCCGATGTGCTGTCTGGGGGTAAATGTAATCCATGGTACTACATGGCAGCAGTGAGTGATGGGCTCCATTGTCTTTGGGACAGGAATCAGATTCTCCCAGGTTTATTTCAGCAGGCTTTGTACTTATAGGCGCACTGCTCGGTAGATTTACTGTTCTCACATTTGTTCAGTGAATGACAGAGTTCAGTGTGACCTAATGCAAAATTAATGCTCTGCAGGACTCGTTGTTAGCCGGGGTGCACGCACTCTCCCCTTTACAGGTAAAGAGATAAAAGAGATAAGTGTAACCATTTTAAAAGGAAATGCAAACAAATTTTGAGCTTTGAAGCTATGCTCCATAATACTTTTTGAAAAGATGATTTAAATCTTTTCTCTGTAATATATATTATTGATAATATATTTTTTTTATTCATGACTCATCCATGGATGGCAAGTCATTCAAATGTTAACACAAATGATAGTCAAAATGTGTTCCTTCATATTCCATTCTTTGAAAAGCGAGCAATTAACTTTGCCACAATGACTTCACACATTAAAGTCTGGCTTTAATAATTCTAGCAGTGATTAATACAAATATTCAGGTCTGTTAGCAAATCCTTAAACTGTGAGACATTTGCCTTTGCAGTCCACTTTGAATCCTTGTACAGCGTGACCTTCTCCTGTATCTTCCAAGCCTTTAATCAGCTGGAATGTGCAATACAGGGATGAAATATGTAATTTCTCAGTATGCCATCAAGTAATTCTATGATTCTTATTCTTGCTACCATGCACAGTGTGCGCCACACCACTAAATAATGGGTCACTGAACTTCCATAACAGAGAAAACTGCCAGGCGCTGACACAATACATTTTCCCCCGCTATAGCTACTCTGGTAAATACACACACTGAGAAATTAGATTTGGCAGGTCATTCAACTCTCCCCCTGGGGATCTGCAACTTTGCAACTGCAATGTTTGCTTGTTTATTTATTTATTTTATTTTATTTATTTGTGTTTTCTCAAAATACGGAGTTCACCTCTAATGCTCCAAAAACTTTGCAGAATTAACCATTTCCTTTAACCTTTCAGATCTTTTAGGGAATGATGGAAACTAAAACACAAACAAACAAACAAATCACACAAAATAAAAATCACCCACTGGTTGAAAAGCATGTAAAGGTAGCATCACAATTTCATCCTTGACTTGTGACTATCTTACAGTGACTGGGAGTAAACACGGAGAGTAAACTGGGTACAATACACACATTCCTAGAAGGGTTGAATATCACATTTGTAATACATTTTTTTTTAATTTAATCAATTGTAAATTTAAAAAAAAACTACTTAAGTCATTCTTAATCACATTTCTCTGGCTAAACAAACCAACAAAAAAAATAGAAACAAAAGATGGCAAATGAAGGTATTAAAACTAAAGTTTGCCTCTAATTGCTTCTTTTGCTCCACTGCTCCAGTACATTTCGCTGGCATTGGCCTCACCTCTAACTTTGCCCCGGAGCTGGTGGCAGCGCTGGAGAATCAAGTCACCACTCTTCCAGATTATTCATGTCCACTGCAGCTCCCTTGGCAACAGTGAAGGGAAGGAACCCAGTCATTCAAAACATGCCACTCTGGATGCTGAGGTGGTTCTCTCTTAATGACGTGCACAATGAAGAACCTCAGTCCAATTTAAAATTCTAAAGATGTAACTGTTAACAATTTTAGTTCATTTATCACTAACCAACACTCTGAATCAGTGATGCTGCTGCTGTGAGCCACTGACTGCTGTTGTCAAGACATCGCACAAAGGGAAGCTTTGCCATCTGACATTTGCCATTTCCACAATTCCACCTCCATTACTTGTTTGTTCTGTCTGGCAACAGCACTGCTGACACGACAGCAACAGCCGGATTGTCTGCTTGATTGAATAAGCTTTTCTTCATTGTATCAGAATTTTAGCCTTTTTCAGATACAAATTATAGTTAATTTATCTCCTAATTAAAATAATGAATTCCTCTTGTATTGAGATGACTTCTCCTGTTTGTAGTGGACAAAAGCTGTATGCATGGGTTGACATATCTGCTGTCATTTTTGAACCAAGACAAATTAAAACCTATGAGAATAGATTTGCCGTGACAAAAAAATCAGTTGAATCTGAATAAAGTGGCACATAGATAGAAACATCATTATCTTCAAATCATCACCACTATTGTCATGATTGATAATAGTAGTAATTATCAAATTCCTCACCAGTGTGCAACACACCACTAAATAATTTGAGATCATTAAGGTTGGCTTGGTTGTCATAAGAAACACTCCTCAGCCTGTGAAAACATTTCTGTCAAAACAGCAGTGATGAAGTATGTGATGCTTAGCCATGCTAAAAATATGGCTTTAGGGGAGGCAATGACACTTAGCTGGCCAGTCTGCCACTTCAGTTCAGACAGATATGTCTCATTAACTGGACATACTGGACAGACAGAGGTGAAATTTTTTTACAGACATTCATGGTTGCCAGAAGATGAACTGTACTGACAACCACTTTCTCCTCTAGTGCCACTAGAGGGGGTGAATTTTGTTTTTTATCTAAACAACTGTTTGATTGTTATGATGGAAAAAGGTACAGCCATGCATGTCCCACTTGGGAGGAATGGCTAGTCAGGTCAATTACCAATCAAGTTTTCATCAAAGACCATCAACGAGAAGGGTCATCCCCCTCCAATGAACAGCAGAGGAAAATTTGACTCTCCCCAAAAAACTGTTATTTAGGTTCAACCAGATACAGATTGAAGCTTATACTTTTCTGTGTTAAATGTCACTTGGCTTGGAAAATGCACCATTCATCATGGTTAGTGTAGTGGTGTACCACCAAAAAACTTGAAAAGAAGACACTCCTTTGGCGTGTGTAAGTGTGTGCGTGTGTCTGTGTGCATGTGTCTGTGTGTCTGTGTGTGTGTGTGTGTGTGTGTATGTTAGCTCAAACATTCTGGCAGAAGAGACACATTAAAAAAAGCAGACTGATATGATGTGGGTTGGAGGTGAGCACCAAGACATTGTGTTAGTCAACCAACACTCACATAACAATATCGTTAGCAAAATGTTGTGTTTTGTATTGAACATCATTATTTTAGAGTTTTTCCAGGGCAAGAAAATAACAAGTTTATAGGACTTGACTTACTTCATATTGCTAACTGTTGTCCTGAGGTCTCTGTAACTCTTTGGGTCAATTTCTTCACTTTAACTAACATTGGTGGTCTGAGATAATTGGTGTCATGAAGCTGGTTATCTCCTGTCACTGAAGTTTCCAGCTATGAGAGCAAGAAGCAGGTCATGAACCGCTACTTTACAAGCCACATAATCAGGACCGTGAATACAATACAGAGCTGAAATAAAATGGTCAGTTAGTAAGACATGGAAAAAAAAAATCCATTTTAGTGGCAATTAAAAGAAATATTCAACAAAGTGCATAATGTTATTTATGAAGCAAATACCTGCTGTGCTTTTTTTTTATGTCTGTCATCCATTCATCCATCTATCCATTATCTGTAACTGCTAATTCTTTGCAGGGGAGCTGGAGTTAATCCCTGCAGGGAAAGTGGTGGAGAATAACCTGAGTAGGTCTCTTTGCTTTCCCAGTGAATTCATATCATGTTGATGTGAATCGTTTATATGTGAAAGACAAGAGAATGTGCAATTACTGTGAAAGTCCACCAGCAGTTAAACCATGTCTTTTATTATTTTTTTTAGATTTACATAACATTAAGTTTTCAATGCTGTTTAATCTGTAGAGATTCTGTCTGCCTGTGCTCTCCCTTGGTGCTCAGAGGTCTCTATTTATACAAATAGACCTGACTGAGAAATGACCTCCTGCTACTCTTTTGCTTGGTTGTAGGAGAAGGCTGTTGTGAAACAATAATCATTTTGTTTTAATACCACCAAGAGAGTCCCTCAGTGTAAATTCTCTGTTAATGCTATGCAAATTAGAACAGAAGAAAAAGTTAAGAAGGGAGTTTATGAGCCCTTCACCTTCTGACCCATTCCCAAAATAATGCAGACACTCATGTTGAATAAAATCCATGCAATTTATATTATGTTAAAATGGTGACTATGCACTTACTAGAGTCATTCTTGCCTTTTTTAACCATGCAGTGATAAACTTTGAATACATTTTTAAATTAATGATTGGCATTATCCAATTAAATTAAAGTAAAAGGGGATATCATCAAACTTTTGTATATGATTAATTATCCCTTCATGTTTTAAAATGGCTCAGTTTCAAGCTAAACTGGCCTAAGTCGGATGTTTGCTTTGTTTATTGGAGCAAAAGGAATGAAAGGTCTCAAACACACCCACGAGTCACACACATACACCTGCCCACACAGTGAGATTTGTGTATAAAGTGGAAGGCATCCTGCTGCTCCTCCAAAATTAAATTCTGGCAGGTGTAAAAATTTGCTCTGTGAGAACACTCCACACAGGTTGATTGTACACCTGCTTGGCTATTTTACAGGCGCTATTCATGCTAGCAGAGACGGCAGCTTCCTCCGAGGTTTTCTCCCCAGTCCCAAACCGATGAGTTCTGTTCCTGCCAGCTTGATACAAAAAAAGCTAGCTGAATCAGCTGCTGAAATGCATTTCTACCTGACAGGTGAGCTTCATTAACTTTTTCAAGTTCTGTTGCACTGGCAGGATTCTCACCATCATTTTGCACTCCCTGAAATGCAGTAAATAATTAAATTGGCTGGGTAAAATATTGAGTTTGGACTTTCCAGAGATATATAAATATTTCTCTAACATCTGTTAGAACACAAACAGCTGCTGTAGCAATATTGGCTTCAGCTTATGTGCCAATTTAACATTTCACCAGTATAGCTTCATGTGCATGTAACTGACTACAGACATGACAGGTTGACATGCTAAATGAAAGCTTTTGCCCGGCAGTTTAAGATGATAATTAATATAAATCCCTGGACTTTATGGGAACACTCTCCCCATCCTTTATCCCTCAACACACACCATGCAGGTGAGGTGCCATCAAACTACACTTACCCCCCACCCCCACTGCATCACATGCAACAGGAGATGATGGTTGTCCAAATTAAGCTGCAACCCATGTTTAAATGCATCGAGCTTCATCATTTATAAAACCAGATTTATTCATGAATGTGTAATGTATTGAAAAAATGGCGGTTGTAATTCTCCTGTTTTGGTTTATTGTTGCCAACTTGCAAAGCATTATTTCCTATTTGTTTTTTTCTTTTTAAATCAGTTTTTTACCTTACTGCAAAGTTTAGCACACACTCCACTGTAGGCCTAACTTATCATTTTGTCATTCCAGGAAATTACTGAGTTGCCAAGAACCCAAAATACAGAAAAAAAATAAATAAACACAAGCGACTGCAAAATGTTAAAAAATATTAAGTGATCACTAACAGTTTTATTGTAGAACTGTTCTATGACTTAACCAAACACTGCTTCACCAGTTACACACACAAATACAGTGATAAAAAGCAAGACATAACACTATGGTCAATCTATTTATATCTAAGATGGTTTTATCTCTGGTTTTTGTGCCTTTTCTTTAGATGTCTCTAGATTTTTTTTTTTTTAATGGTTTACTTTGGTTTTCTAGAACTGACTAGAAATTGAGAGATGCTATTGAAATGTTCTAAATACAGATGCATATCGAAGGCAATAATATAATACCCTTGGCGCAATTGTACATGTGGCTACAGGACCACACGTCTTTATTACCATTCAAACACATGTAAGAGACACATCATTTATTTTTGGCCGTGTTCGCATGGTGCAATCTGCTGAATATTAATGGTGTTCAGGTTGCACACAGGTTAATGCACGTCCTCTCTGATGAATAACTAAGAGATAATGTTTAATGCATAAGACTGGCTGTTTTTTGCTCGGGGCTTTGCCGTTGTCTCAGGTGTCCATGTTGGAAGGTGTTAGAAGTTTCCATCAGGAGGAATTGTTTCTGAATGTCTATTATCCTTTAATGGTTCAGGAAAAGTGGCTTTCAACTAAATGCAACATCAGCTAGAATTATACAATACTTAGTTGCTCAGACTGTATGTTATCATTTGCAATCTGTATAATTTTATATCTATTCCTCAGTTTGCTGGTTCAAACAATAGTGAAGAAATTGCTTTTAAGTTTATGGCTGTGATGCTGATTTGGAATAGGAAAACCACATCCGGAATTCAGTGCTATAAATTGTGCACAGCTGTTACTGTCATTCCCATATGCTCCATGCATGTTTATGTGCTCAACAGTATTTATGCTATAGGCATTTGATTTGAAGCCCCCCACATACATAATAATACTCTCACTTTCCTGGTTATATTAAAGTGCATTTCTCAATCTCAGTCGCTTTTAGGGTCCTCTAAACCAACACAAATGCCTCCTCATCACAGTTCTCCATGACAGTCTCATCCCCAGATACTGTTTTGTAAAAGAGATGGTGGCTTGAGAGGCAGATGTTGGTGAAATAATGGAGGGAATGTATGAGAAATGCCAGAGGCTCTAGATTGTTAGCTGGCTGAGTGAAGCTGCTTTTCGGTGCTGGTTTACAGACCCCTGGGCAGCCGGTCCATGTAAACAGAATATTTATTTAATCGTCTTCTTGGCATGAGGGACTGTTCCAACTCAAGTAAAATGCTGCACATGGATTTATTTTACTCTCTCTGCTCGCAGAGCAAGGCTTACCATTGTGTGTAAACCTTTCCCTGCTTATTGATTAGTTGGTATATCGATTTAAGGGAGCATGTCAGTGGATGATGCTGTTGTTAGTTTGTTGATGAAAACATTTTGCCATTCAGCTATTCAACGTGAATAAGCAATCCGAAATGTGTTCTTTCTGAATGATGGAAAAAATTGCATTTTGGGTGTGTCCGTATGTGTGCATGTGTGTGTGTGTTTGTGCTCATTCCTATCTTGTGATGGCACATGTCCTGCCCCATGTTGTGAGTGCTCCCACTGAGCTGTAATAACACACCTCAGTGCTGTCTAAAATATTCATGGCCAGGTAAGCTCATCGCTCTGAGTCAGTCACATGGATTCCTTATTATAACCCCCCCCTCTGCTCTAGCCCCCAGGTCACTATATTCCCTCTGCCTTTTTCTACATCCCACTCACCTCTCAGCTTCTGGGCTGCATCTTGCACAGACACCCAGTGTTCAGACTTCAGCTCAAAATGCCACTGTCCCACTCTTTATTGAATCTTATCCTCATTGCTTCATTGCTTTTCAAACAGGGTTGGTAGGATTCTTCAGAATTGTTTCACATTCGATCAGCACTTTTGTTTTTGCTTCATTAGAATTTTAACTAAAAGTGTGAAATCTTTGAGAACCTAATTGTATTTAATATGTCTTTGTTGCCCTCTCAGTTTATGAAATGATTATAAATCCTATTTTATATCCATTTTTATTTCCATTTAAAATGTGCCTTTTCTTATCACTAAGCTATTCATTGAGAAACAATATTTAATTGTATGCAAAAGTGTGGCTTGCTGTTTTAAAATTATACACTGATGTACTCAAACAACAGCTTTGACTCTGTTTACGATCTGCATTTTTCTCTGATTTTCATGAATATGTATAAATGTATATAGATTCTGTAAAATACCTTCACATGTAACAGTTTTTTTTTGTAAGTATCCACCATTTCTGTCCTCCAGACATAATATCCAAGTTTGTGTGGTTTCACTGTAAACAGAAACACCAGTTGCTCTGTGTTGCTCTCTGTTACAATATATTCCTGATGAAGTAGCCACTTGGGGATGATTTACTGTTGCCATAAAGTGGACTTGTTGTTTCATGTACCATGTGTAAAATGTTGAGTAACCCAGGGCCAGTCTATGTATTTATTGTAGTTGTATATAACTACCTGCTGCAGCACTGGTGTATTCATAATGACTATAATAAACAAGTAAATGCATGTCCAAATGAATGTGAATTAGCTTGTTTTTATTTACAGGTTGTCACCTGGCTGCACTTATGTGATTTATCTGTGAGTCTGGAATACATGCAGTATTAAAAAAGCACAAACAAGCTGCACAGAGAGCTCGCAAGTAACCCAGCAGCAACACATAACATAAAATCATTCAATTTCATAATATGAGGGCAGTTAGCAGCTTGCTGCCCCTGTACAGTAGCTTTATATAAATACTGTGTGACAAAAAAACTGTCAGTTGACATAGACAATGCCCTGCCAAAATCTTCATTTTATCTTTATTTCTCTGTCAAAGTCAAGTTAGGGTAAGTAATTTTCCCTCAATCCCTCAAACCCATTATAAGGTTATACTGAAATAATACTTTAATCCCACCTTCTCATTCTGAAGAATCATTCAGCAATAATAGATCATTTGTTTCAAATAGCATTTGAATTGGATTTTGAAAGGGGGTCATCCATGATGAGGCAGCTTTACGTGGGTCAGTGGTAGAGATGGGTGATCATTAAAAGCAAGGTTGATGATTTGGTCCCTGGCCCCTTCTGCCCTCATGTTCAAGTATCCTTGAGCAATACTTTCAAATTGATTTCCTGTTGTCCCTCAAATAGCTTGGAATTAATAACATAGCTATTCATAATCAACAATGTCATCTTATTTTCTCTTTTTGGTTTATTTGAAAGTAGGTTAAGGGATATATTGTTGAATTCTTCATGAACAAATCTTGCTTGAGTCCAGTATGATGGTACAGTGCAGGCTAAGCCCCAGCCCTTCCAGCAGAAGTGCTCCAGGCGAGAGCAGAGCAGTTGCTCTTAAGCAGCTTTCCTTGGCCTAACGGTGCTGATCATCGCTCCACAGCTCGGGCCATTCAGTGCGGTCAAACTCAACCTGCATCAGGTCACGGCCTCAGTCAGGCACCATCAGTTAGATACCGGCAGAACTCAGAATAGAACAGCAGCCTTTTTTTTTCTTCCCTCGCCTGTGTTTTTTTTTTTTTTTTTTTATTGTTATTTTTCTTGGGAAGATTTACGAAGTACTGCAGTTTTTTTTTTAAAACATCATCAAAATTCATACACAATCACACCTGAGCGCTTCTTACAACAATCGCGCCTTTCCACTGCTGCGCTGGAGGGGCTGGGTGTGAAGTAGTTTGCTCAAGGGCACATAGATATTGACTACTGTGAGAGGAGGGTGGGTTCAAACCAAGACCAATGTGTCTCCCATGAATATTGCAGAGGGCTGGTATCATTCGCAGGCAATAATCACTTGTGAATGATCTGTGTTGTGCTGTATATCCTGCAATGACACACCTCTGAGGAAATCGTCAAAGCAGAACTAAAAATAAATCAATGACTAAAAATGTCATGGCTTCAAGTCACAATGGTGGGCTCATGTACTGTATTTTGTCTTTGAGGTTATTGTTAAGATATTTTTGTTTTAGTTTCTGCTTTTCACCCAGAATAAACTGCTGGAGTCTTGTTTATTTTCTGTCTTTTAAGGTGAACGCAGAGAGAAGGTATTAGACACATTAGATAAAAAGTTGTATTTTCATCTTTGTATGCTGCATTTGAAATTTAATTTCCTGTGGTGAGATGTGGCACTCATTTCAGCTGCTTTATGTGAATATTCCAGACAAAAGGGTCAATTACACCATGGCGGAGAGGGAGAGGCTTTATACAAGTTAAAGAAACTGTTTGTCCCAATATTTCGTCAGCCAAAAGTTTGCTGCGCTTCTTCTTTTGTTGTTTTAGCTTTTAAATCTGGCTGCTGCAATTGGAAGAAAGGTTTTTCTTAATGATGTTTACACAGCGGTGTTGTGAATCTTACCATCGTATAACTGTCTTGAGTGCAGCGCAAGGATGGAGCTGCATACTGTCTTGGAAGCCCACTGAGCAGCGCTTTATGTTTTGAAGAAGAAGAGGAGAAGAAGAAAAGACGCAAACACATAACAACAGGGACGGATCACGCTCCTGTTGACTGTTAACATAAGGAGGCCATTAAGAATCCAAGTCCTCGCACAGTGAAGGAACATTAAAGGAAATAGTGAAGCATGAAACAGCTAAATGCAGCTGCCAATGCCAAGTGCACAACACCGCATACAGACTGAGACAGTTTGTGCTGAGAGCAAACTTATCAGAGAGTTCAGATTGGGAAGTACACAGTGTTAGCCATGATAAAACGGAAAAATGCATCCTGATGTTTAAACTGAAAATGTAGAGAAAACACTGCAGTGGTCACCCTGAGATATGCGTCTGTGAGGCTCCTGAGAGGCTGTGTAGTCTTTGATTCGGCAGACAGTTCACATGCTGCAGGACTGACAAAGGTGAGAGTTAAGCATCTACAGGGAGATATGATCTAGAATAGAGAAACAACCTTGTGAGGAAAAGCTGTGACAGAGCAGGACTGGAAGCAGCATCCGTGTGTGTGTGTGTGTGTGTGTGTGTAAAGGAGGTACAGGGAGGCAATATGGCGACTCAAACATCAAAATACTGAAAGCAAACCTTGGGGACAGCAAATGATGTGGTTGTAGTTAGTAAATGTGAGGGTTTCTGGTTGTTTTTTAATATTTGACTTTAATTTGACATTTTTTGGTTGATTTTATTTATAATGACTGTAGAACTCAGGTGTCCCCTAATTGGACTGATACATTAGATGTATTATTAGTCATGTGTTAACAGTTGCATTACAAAGAAATACTGAGTTTTTAGGGCTTGAAGGGAGAAACTGGAGAGATTTAACAGCAATTTGATAAAGTTGTGTTTTTACCACACAGAAGACTACAGATGACTTCACAGTTTCAGGATCTGTGATTAAATGAAGAGTCCTTTGGGGAAGTGAAGTCATCAAGACAGAAAGAAAGGCTTCAGAAATGTCAAGTGCTAATCAACCTTAAAAAAATTGATTCTCTGATTTAAAACCAACAGAAATAACTCAAAAGGATTCATAAAATATTGTGTCCACAGCTGAGACAGAAGCACTTTTTAAAACAGTTTGCTAACCAGACAGCTGCTGAGAAAAGATGAAAAAAACATGTGATGGAAGGACTGTCCATCCTCCTTGACATTTGGTATTTCAGAAACACTTCAAAGAGGTCCTCTATTACCTCTGTGAAGCCCTGATCACATTTTGCAGCACTGTGCACGACTGGGCTCCTACAACAAGACGTGAGAAAGACCGAGTCATCTTCAAGAAAACTCTTAATATCTCAAGCAATTGCCTTTCACAGCACTTACTGTAGATAGCTATTATTACAGCTTTTCAGAGTGGTTCGTCAGAGGGCCATACGTGCAATATATGCACTCTTTCTTCTTAAACTTGCATTCAATTTTCTCTATAGTCTTCTAAAAGTATTATATATGTGTATGTATACATAAACATACACATACATATATATATATATATATATACACGCACACACGCACACACACACATGCATATATGTTATATAACGCACCTCACCCCAATGACCCAAACTTAACCTCTTTTACAGGGTAAC
>JAPZDZ010000006.1:7473384-7484492 GCA_029783805.1 Acanthurus tennentii | reverse complement strand
TCACAAGTGCACTCCATCACCCACTACCCTCCTGCTATCTTTGTCAAAGTGGCATGCATGCGGAGATTTTCCTATTCCGAGGCAGCACTATAACCTGCACTAGCTCTGTGTTTTATATGCTTCTGCTTTGCACTGTGAGGACACGAGCATGGTAGGTCCGTTCTTTTTTGACGGACTCTGTCTATCAAAACAAGCATTCATGACTGATGTACTTTAGTAACTAACTGGTTGATTAATTGCAGGAGATACTTATATTTTTTTCTTTCCAGTAATGATGAATTCTCGTTAAAGAGGTCTCAAACACAACCAGTAAAGAGTTATTTCATGTAGCTGGGACCAGCCTGGAGGCAGGTGAAATAGCAGAGTTCTTGAAAGGCTTTGAGAAGGCATTTACAAATGAGTCTTGATCTGATTGGAATAGACCCCCAGCAAGCTTGTCTGAGCTGGAGATGCTGTTTGACTGAAGTAAAAATGCAAATGCTTTCTTTCCTGGATACTGAAAGTCTTTCCTTCTCCAAATACCTTAAATTCTGTTTAGACATAACATAGGAAATGATTGTTCAAACAAATCAGTGTCTGCTCTGGTAAAGCACTTCCATTGGGACGTACAGCCATGTTTTATATATATTTTTTCATCTCATGCTCTTGCTGCATGTCTGCTGCATTAGTGCCCCACACTGCACAGTGTTAAAGTCATGCATGGTGACTATGACATGTCAGCAAAAACTATCCACGCCATCCCCAGCTGCATATCTGCTTAAGATGCATTGCCACCTCTTCATTTCTGCACCGCGCCAAAACCACAGATGCACAACTCATCCACAATTATGCACAGTGTTGGCTGGTGATTTTGGTAGTTGAATAGCTGATTAATTGACTATGCTGTGACACCAAAATGAGGACCAAATCACTTTAAATGTTACAATTTGTTTACTCTTTTAGCACAAATGCTGACTGCTTTTTCTTCCTTTGCTCTGGTGGTAGCTTTTCCTGATGCACCTAAATAGAAACCTTGAAAATCTTTTAAATTATTTGATAGCACAGCCATGTACGTTGGGAGTGCTTTTAAAGATATTACTTCCAATGGGTTAGAATAGATGAGTAAGCTCTAATTATTAAAAAATGCACGCGATACAAACTAAATATGAATTCCATGTTTAGTTATAGCACATTAGAATTGCTTACAAATAAGTTATATTAAATTATTTATAGTTTTAATGATTTAATAAGTTACACATGCATATAAATATTTAATTTTTTTACCAATTATCTTTATTAAAAAACTACAAATATTGGAATACTAATATTACTAATTACTAATTTCTAGAACGTGTAATTCATTTTGAGTACAATGTTTGCAAAGCTGATATTAAATGCTTTAAAAAGATTATTGCTAAAACCTATTAAGTAATTATGTTACTGTAGTTTAATTACTGCACAGTAAAGAAGATTTTGTTGGGATTATAGTTTCTAGAAGGGGGGTCTTTCATCAGACATGACTATGCACAGTCAGGAATGGATAACATGCATGTTGAGGCTGTTAATGTTACACTCCACTGCTTTATTGATCGTGTGGTACTAGCACAACATCCCAGAGACGTACCTGGTCTCCAAGCAGTCATAGATGGCTCTGTGCAACCTTATGTCACACTGTAAAGAGGTTCTAGCTGTCAACATGTGGTCCTCAGCCCAGCTGACTCGTCCCAAAGGGGAGCCGCACCCCCCTGCAGGAGCCATCTGTATCCCCGACAAGGCCATTCATCATCCTCACTGCAGCGCTCAATTTAGGGTTCTTCTGCAGACGGCTTCAGGCAGCAGAGAACAGCTTTACATGTACCTGTCTGTAATGAGAGCCCTTGAAACCTGCCTAGTGGCTCTCAAAGCCAGCCTCAAGGGCTGAAGGGAATCATGAGTCAATCCCTGAGGCTGATCCCACCCCATCCTGCAGATTGTTCCAATGTAGGTTTCTTCTCTAATGTCTGCTTGTAGAGACAGCAACAGTAAATAAGGGGAGGAAAATGTGATTAGCACATACAGGAACATGTAGCTAAAGCTTCCAGGTCAGTGCTCCCTCATAGGAAACACTGGGATTAGATGGGTGACAATCTCATAAAAGAAATCTCTCATGCAGAGGTGCTGGAACTATTATTTTTTTAAATTTAAGAATTTTATCTGCAAAAGCATATGCAGCAGTACAACCAGGGAAATGGAAAAAAAAAAATCAAGAATTGCTGCTTCAAGCAACCATATATGCTTTACCCTGGAGTCTTGAGTGCAATAAATAGAACAAAACTGATCTGAACATCCATTAGGAATGCTTATGAATGTTTAGCTTCATATTTATGGCACTAATTGTTGATATTGCTGTAGGTTTTCACAGGGAGTTAAAGTTTAATTTTACCAGGTATGTTGACACATAGCTCACACTCATTTCACAACCTTGCGGCAATAGTTGTAGGGAAAGGAGGATTATATGCAATTGCGTTCACTCAGGCTTGAGGGCTTTCCTGCTGCAACCGCAGGAAAGTGCTTCTAATTAATTTCCACAACCCAAACTTCCCAAGCAACCTCTAGTAAAAAGCCTGTTTCTGTAACCTCAGGCTAACACCGCCTCATTGCTAGGAAACAAATACGTTTACGTCAAGCAACCAACCCTGCCGTTGGCGCAGTGCAGAAGCAAGAAACCTATCGAAGAGCCTTGGAGAGCTCCACACCAGGGCTGATGGTTGATATCGTCCCAGCTGTATGTGATGCAGCACTGTGAATTTGTTTTGTTCTAATGGATCTCTGAGCCACTGTATCCCTATTATTCTACCAGAAGCTTGTATTAGACCCTCTCACACTGCCTCAATTCAAAACCTCAGTGATGCATTCATCTGTCCAGCAGGTTGGGTAAGTAGAATTCGTTTTGTGTCAGTTAATTCAATCAGCCTCAGCTGACTGCTGCATGCTGACGGTGCTCTCAGAGGCCACAGGGGCTTTAGTGAGAGAAGATAGAAGAAGGATCCTCTTGGCAGGAGGGTGAAATGTCATAGCCCACTGCCCCGGCCAGATGAGGCCTGTGTTACACACCAACTTGGCGGCTCAAGACACGATAGTTGCAGCTTATCATATGTCAGCTTGGGGGAAGGAGGCCCGTGGACCTTCCCACATTTTGTGTTGTCGTATTGCATCCGCATCTCTACATTACAAATCCCATTTTTCATGCTGGTTTGCCAGGCTCTCACGCAGTTTTTCAATAATTGCATAGGATGGTTGGCGACACACCTAAATCCCTCTCCTACAGGTTCCCAATTCCACATGAGACTTGTTGCAATGTTTTTTGAACCAGACACAAAAAGTGTTAGCAGTGAACAATCTCAGGAGAAATGTATGCTGACAGGCATTGCCAGGTAGGAATGATACCTAATCGTTTTTCTATTCCTGAGATCAGTCTTTCCATGTTGCACATTACTGAAACCACAGCGAGCTTCCAGCACGGAAACTTACACTTTAAGATGTAAGATTCGGAGGAATGACTCAAGCCTGGTACCTTGAAAAAAAAAATTGTGAGGACGAAGGTGAATAACATAAGCTTTCTTTGCACAAATTCTGTGGGGAAGCATGAGGCAAAGTTGTGCCTGCGTAAACATATGAATGCCTGTATCACTTCTGACAATAAATTGGAACTATGATCTGAACTTGTATGAAAATAAATCACATGACATCAAGATTGATTGCATATCTAATCTCTAGTACTTTGAATCAAGAAGTGTTACAGTAAGTTTTTTTGCTTTTAAATAAACACTCCATTTGGAGAGAGGCACTCAAACAATAAACCTGCTGTGACACATGTTATTAACTAAGCAAATTTCAGAGAAAATAACAGAGTGACATTACTTTGCTTTATCTGTATTACTGGAAAGTTTCAGGTTTCCTGCAGGATCCACAGTGGTAAACACAGACGGATGGTTAGCTATGGAGCACTTTGAAACCAGTTCTAATGGATTTTTTTCACTTCATTTAGTGAACTGACGTTTTTATGTCTATTCTTAGGCAGACAAGCCTCCAGAGGGGCCCTTGCTTTTATTTTGATCACACAAGAATATATTCTGATTTTCCCAGTAATGATCCCCATCCTCCCCATCTGTGAGATTGGCAGCAAAGCTCCTTGTAGACAAACAGCTATTCACAGGGTAGCAAATTAAAGGGAACATCTCAACTGTGCAGATATATGGAAAGCTTTCCTTAAAGCATTAATCATACCTTGAGAGTTCCGCTTCAGCCCATCAGCTCTCCTTTAAATGAGAATACTGCACAATTCTGCAGTATGCTATACCAGCCACATAATTGCTCAACACAAAGTCACAATATGCTTTTGATCGGAGGACTCTTTTGAAACTGAAAGTCAATGGAAAGTCATCAGTGTCCTCTTTGAGAAATAACTTGCTTCTCGCAGACTTTTCATTTTAATATCAGCCAGCAATTTCCTACATGAGCTGAGTGGATTCACTCAGGGACAATATAGTTTGCATTGAATTTATACAAGATGTTTGCTCTCACACTTAAACCTTGTGGGCGTGTGTGTATGTGTATGTGTGTGTGTATGTGTGCTCATGCAGAGTATGTCTGAGCCTGGGAATGCGTGCCTTGCTCATAGCGGGTTGTGTGAGCACTTGAGCATGTGGCCGAAAGACTGTCACTAATAACAGAAATTAAATTTTTGTAGATAAACATATGGAGATTGCAGCCTGTGAAATTGACTTCAGGCTGTGAAATTAAAGGCATTACCCACTGAGGTGATAGCTCCGGTTGTTCGGGGGTGGGGCACCCTGCACTGTACGTGTGTGTACTGCAATTCGATTAGTGCCCTTGATCATCTTCCTTTGCAAGTCTGATGCGGTGTGACTTTGCCATTCGGGCGGTGAGACACGGGCTCAATCTCGGAGAGATGTTTGATTTATTTGTTCATTAGGAACTCTCTCCACAGACTCAGACCTCTCATCAATCCCTGTTCACAATCAACCAGCACAATCAACTGACAGCACAGCCAAATGCGAAATAACAGAAAATTGCCATGCATCATAACAATTGATAAGGCCGTCCCCTGCCAAAGTTTTCAACTAACCCATAGCGTGGTAATCCCATCCAAAGTGGATTAAATATTAAATAGTTTGGCGTGTGTGAGGAAGGAGAGCAGGCTAGTGAAATGCCAGGAGGATTAAGTCGGGCCGGATACAGTGTGGCAGCAGTAGCATGCTATCCTAGAGTTGCTGTTTCTCAATAATAGAAATGTCAGGGAGGGGAAAGAGGAAGGGAAAGGAGGGGCGGGGGGAGATGTCCTCACCGCAAGTGTTAGAAATCTGAGATGGAATTCATCATTGCATGGTGTTACCCTCTGCTGATGAGAAAACTAACACTCATGATGCTTAAATTTTCAATGACTGTAATTCAAGTTTAGAACCCAGTAGCTTGCTAATTACGAATCAATATAATATAACTTCTTTCAAATTTTATCCAACCTCTTTTTTTTAAGCTTTTACAACCACTCACCCACACACAAGTGCGCACATTTTTCACAAAACGTAATAATCCATTGCAGTCTGTTCATAAGCAATTTAATTTAGTGAAACAAACATTAAAACAACCTTGCCTTGAGGAGGAAGTGTTACTCATATCCATTTTCATGCTTTATTTTATAATGTTTTATCTCTCCCTGAGCAATCACTTTGTCAGCATCAGTAATGCCTATAAATCCTACTGTGGAGGAGATTAGTCTGCGAGAAGTGCTGCTGCCTGCAGTAATTAAAATTCTGCTGGATGGCCAGGGTTTCTCCTGCCATCATCTCTCCCAAACATCGCTTGCTGTCTGTCTTACTCACTCTCTTTGTCCTTTTGTCCCCCTCTGTAGTTTTCATCAATTACAATACATTTCAGGCATGATAACAGTATTCCTTCGCACTTAAGTGTATGATAAGCAGAGAGAACAAAGGGCCTCTTTCAGGGTATAAAACTACAGATTGCCGAAGGAGCCATCTACTTTCTCTACTTTAAATTTCATCTCGTAGATAATGGTCCAATACAGTATCAACTTAAAATAGGAAAGAAATCAGAATTCTATTTTTCTTTTGCCAATATTTAAAGCAGAAAAAGGTGAAAGAGAATGATTGAGGTGTCACGAGATATATTTAAATTGCCAACATGTATAAAAAATATAAAACACATTCCCAACAATTCGAACACAGAAGGTCCACTGAAATGTTTGCCATTTAATTCAGTCAAACCAAAACAGCACTATTATTCAAGAGAAATGAAAATTCTACTTTGAAGTTGTCTGTTTATTTAGTCAATAATATCTTAATTAAATAATTTTTCCTTAAATTGGCTGAACACAGCTCTCTCTGGGTAGAGTCATGTGGCCTTCTGCTGATGCCGTCTAGACAAACTATGCCTGTCTGAGTCTGCCTGTCTTGCTCAATAAACATGTATTTTATGACGCCACACAGCCCACAGCCTGACAATAGCACTCAATCACAAATGCAGTGAAATGCCATTGTGCTTTCCTTTGCAGCATCAGCAGTATGCAAAGTCAGTGCAAATTCAGCCACCAGTGTCGGACAAACAGCCTGATAATTTATAGTGTTCAGAAACAAACTCGCGACCCCTCCCATGAGCACCTTGCTGCATTGGAGTGATAGAGACACTTGCCTGATCTATGGATGGTTTCCATTAATCTATCATCATTATGGTCATCTCAGGGATAGGTGTCTCTTCACCTGAGAAAGACATCAGTTAACTAGGTGTTCAACACTCGTGCTGGACAATGACTATCTATTTTTACACACACGTCACTGTGTTATCTGTAAAAAAAAAAAAAAAAGATAGTCACAAGGGGGACTTTAGATAAAAGCGTGTCCTCTACTGTTTCTCAGTTTGCTGATTTAAATCCACTTGCCGCCCCACACCTCTGCATGGGGAACATGAGCTCTCTCTCCTTGTTTCATTCCCATTAGCTGAACACTCAAATCTAAAGTGAAGATGTTTGTTGTAGATGTGATCCCGACTGGTTTCCTCCATGTCTTCAGAACGACGACAGTCAAAGAAATAGCAGACATAAAAAAAAAATACTGTAAAGCATCCACTTTCTTATCTAAATCTGTCAGAAGGGAATGCTGCCAACCCAGTGAAGCTCAGCAGTCTGCACTTTGAAAGATCTTTGATGACAGTAATCTAGCCCGTCTCGCAAGCTGTGCACCGACCGCATCACAGACGGAATGAAAATGGCGCAGTCGTCCCTGTTGTTTTTTTTTTTTTTTAAACTCGGTCTATTTTGCCACTTGTTGTCTCAAATGTCAGCTGCTTATCTGCTCCGTAACCGTGTTAAACTACCCATTGTCCCTGAGTTATTCTGATGGTGCAATTGGTGGATGAGTCTGTTGTCTTGTTTATAGATTCTCCACAGACTTATGAGCAGAATTCTGCTGTTTTAATCAACAACCTTGCACGCCCGGGCACCACTTGATTTTGTTTATGGCTTCACTGACCTTTTTTTGGGGGGGGCCATAAAACTCTGTCTGTGCCAATCTTGGTTATGTGGTGGGGTCATCGCTTCATCAGTTATCTTTTCCACTATAACAGCAACATGACCTAAACTCTCTGTCCTCAGCCATCAGACGGAGAGATAGATGGTTTTATCTGTGTATGTAGCTATTGCACTACAAATGCTGACATAAATTCCCAGCTGATAAGAAGACCACTTTACAGGCAAGTTGGCAGATTGCAGCTGCTGCTGTATCCCCACTGTGCAGCATGTAGAAAAACAGAAATGAGGTTGGCTGCCTATTTATAAATAAAAATCACAGTAAAATAGTCTTTTCTGGTAAATAACTGCTGTGAACCCTCTGAAAAACAACCAACTTACTAAAACTCAAAATTCCTTTTAAGATAGTTATATATCTATGTGACGTATGGTATTGAAATAAGAACATAAAGCTGTAAAAATAAAGCTAACAATTAATTTGGAATATGAGGGAGAAGGCATGCACAGTATGTATTGTATGTTAAAAAAATTCCAATCAGAGCTTCTGCTCTCTGGATGAACTTTCTTGCAAGTAGTTGATTACCACTCTGGCACTGTGCGACACGTCCCTCATCCAAAGACCTCAATTCAGAGTCCCTGCCATCAGCACTACTGACGCTGAGGTTGATGGATACGCTGTGGCAGAGACCATCGACTGAGGAGAGTACAGTGTAGTGGAGTGAGGGGCTGACTGTGTTGCTTTAGAAAGTGTAGCAGAAAATCTTAAAGATCCCCTTCAGCCACATATTAAGAACTTTACAAAAAAATTGATTTGAATAATATGGGTCTCATAAATTTTTCTATGCCAAAAAATGTATAATTACCACATTAAAATCCTTAAATAAGGCATCCAATCATTCCTCCTCATTACAAATTCAGGAATACTTTTACAAAATAGTGCACATAATCATAGTAATTTTTCAAAACTTGTAAAGTTTCTTGCTGGACAATGGGTCCCTGCTTTTAATTTCTCCATCACAGTTGTTTTTTTTTTTTTTATCCCAGACTGGACCAAGATGGACTTCCAAACTATTTGTGATGTCACAAATCATTCTCCTAGGTCCTCCCTTATTAAATCAGATTCTCAATTAGTTGATGAATATGAAAACAGAATGTCTAAACGTACATCTTTTTGCACAGTGAAGCCAAAAAATCCAACTGGAGCAAAAAGAAAAACATATTTTTGAGTGAAGGGGGACTTTAAAATGATCATGCAAATACACCAAGACCAGCTGCAAGGAAAGGTCTAATTAATTCCGTTGGGAAAAAATACCACTTTTAACAAGCAATATTTCCATAAGAGAAAATATCTCTGATGAGTAAATGCAGGTATGTAAATGTCTTTCCTTATTTTTTCATGTTGAAACCTAAAGATTGAAGAATTATTCTTTGTTAAATATGGAAACCTAATAAACTTTAGACTTCTTTAGCCTTGAATTTTTTTTTACAAAACAAATAGTTTATTGAGTTTTTATACAGAATCAAGATCCTCCCAGTCAGTTTGTCAAAATTGCAGTCTCAGTTATAATTTTCTTTTGTTCTTGTCTTTTTTTAAGCATTCACCTCAAACATTGCCTTGAAGGCTGAGGAGCGTGTCTGTGTATGTGTTTACGTTTTGGGTCCAGAATATTAAAATAAGGGTGACAAGGTCTGATGCTCTCAGGCTCTCAGCCAGCCCGAATCTCTCTTTTAGTTCTTTACTTTTTCTACTTTTATCCCAGGAGAAGCGCTGAAACTGTGATGATACGCTGCTCCAAAATGAAAAACAACAGCTCTTTCAGACTCAGTTAAGATCACAATTAGCATAACCTGTCCGTGCAGAGCCGAACATAAAGGTTGCTGTCCTTTTAACCTTGTGGCTGGCACCGCTCACAGCGCTGACACACTGATGTGTTGGACCGCTTGCTTATTCACCTCCCTTCGGGCAGAGCAGACAGGTAGCTGGAGCTTGGTGAGGGTGTTGGCTGACTTATGACACCAACTGTTGTAACAGACTATAAAAAAATGACTCTCTATCTGATTTAAGTATTTAAATCACAGGCTGATTGTGATACTAAGACCTCAGGCCTTTTTTGAAGATTGGTTTTATACTTAAGTGTCAAATATTACAAAAGACTGAGCCATCCATTATGCAGTAACATTGGAATTTATCTGAACAATGCTATAAATACCCTTAAAATGTTTCCCTATCTTCAGAACTTGGGGCAAAATGATGATTTAGATGGCGGTAACGTTTATCTGTCCATTTAATTTGTTCCTTCCCTGAATAGGGGACAAATATCATGTGACTAAATGGGAAAGCTCTTTTCTTTACAAGCTTTTTTTCACAGGAGGCTGAGCTAATCAAACATTTAACAATGAGACAATGTGTATCAAATACTATCTGCCTCCTGTAGCGCTGGCTGGAATGTTTTTCCACTGTGCTGCTGAGATCTGCCAAGATTTAAGGGATTAGACCGGGGTTGTATTTTCCATGGTGCTACGTACAGCTTAACCTTGCCCTACTGTGACAACCGTTTTCCACTCAGATTAACCAGGAAATGTACACATCTACCAGATTTGCTTTGGGACAGTAAGCATTTACCGCCCCATTCCATTATAAATGTGCAGTGCAGATCCATATCTGTATCTGTAAAGTACGGAGGAAAATCTATTGAAAAATATATAATGTGTTCTGACAAATTTTCAAGTCCAATAAATTTCCATATTACCAGCACACAGTAAGTGATATAGCCCCTGATTTTAACATTCATTATATTCCACAAGAACGCAGCCGTTAAGAGAATAAGCACAGGAGAAAGCTTGAGTACATAATGATCAAGTTAAAAGCAGAATGAAAAATGAAGTTCAGGAGCAAATTTCAGACCAATTGTTTCAGACTCCAAAAGGATGAAACAAAGTACAGAGCAGCATCACTGCTAATTGAAGGGTTTTGTTCCAAAACGTTATGTATCAATTATGAAAAGGACTGCTTTCATGGAACTCAATGAGAAACTCAAAGAGATGATTTGATCCTTGAGATAATAGCTCTAATCCAGGCTGCTAAGACGACTCTTTACTCCTGCAGTACTGTACCTTACAAGCTAATGTGCTTCATGTGATGCCAGTGATAATTTCTTGACAGTGTGTGCTTTTCAGATGGAGCTTTCCATTTCTAGCCCTGGCATTTAAATGTTAATAACATTTACTGCATTGTTGCCTACTGGGATATCTGGTGCCGTGATTGTGGAAGTCACTATTGAGTAGCAGTGGCAGCACTCGAAACCCCCCCTTACAAATCAATCTCTATACAAGGCACAGGATTTTGGACATAGTTTAGAGATAGAATATTTGATTACACAAGTATCAAACTAAATCTGTCTCTGGATTAATAAAACATCTAAGTCCAATATGGAAAATCATGATATTTTTTGCCCTTTTAAATCCCAAGGTCAGGGGAGTAACATATGGTTGGAGATGTGCAGTCAGGGAATCGTTGGGCGTGATCACTGTGCCTGCTGTTAGATTGACTGGTGGGAAATGATCAGAGGTACGATCATGTACAGCACCT
>JAPZDZ010000006.1:7437824-7451041 GCA_029783805.1 Acanthurus tennentii | reverse complement strand
AATTTTTTTAAGTAGAAGCTGCTGCATTCTGGCTAATGTCCACTGACCTGTATCCACACACTCTGCAGTGCTTTGGTCAGCTACTCTCTCTATAATCCTTTTTTTTTGGAATTTTGCCTCAAAGAGTGACCAGAATCATGAACAGAAAATAAGGGTGAAATGCGACAAGAGTCCCTGGCAGGATTTGAAGCAGGGACATTATTTGTCTACTACCAGGTCATGTACCTGAAAGCCTCCAATCTTTTTATTTTTCCCTTTGCTATACTGATTATTGCACGGCCGAGACAGACAGACAAGTAAACACACTGGAACTGTGATGTACAGTGCTGGCCGGGTCACATTTGGACATAATAGATTGCTGTACTGCATTTGAGATGGTAAACAAGGTCGGACTGTGACAAAAAGGTCTTTTATTTGGTCTTCTTTAACTTTTTTATACATACAGACATGTGACTGATTCTTCACTGAGCATCATGAAATAGTAAATTCTCTAAATAACACTGTTAAGATGATAGAAAGTTCAATTTCTCTGAAATTGCTCTGTCTTTTCATTGTGAGAGTTCTATGTTCATTAAGTTTTATGCTTGTCGCTTTGATTACACTGATTGTTTAAATCATTGATCCAATAAGAAAAGAGTTTTGAAAACAAACTGCTGTTGTATCAACTAGATTAATTGTTTCTACTTTTATGAGGTGCTCCTTTGTCTTTGTCACACTGTAATCTATGAAGACTCTCAGACTTCTTTCTTCCATTTCACTGGTCACAATATAGACAATTTGTTGATTTTGCAGCCATAATTTCTCCCTAATATTTCTAGACCCATAGTATTAGAAATCACTTTGATTAGTTGCATTTTGATATTATTCACTTTGCTAAACGCTAACATGAGGGTAATGATTATGGTCCATATGCCCCTCCTACGGCTCCTCTGTAGCTGTAGGAGGGGCATTGCTGCTGAAATGCATGGTCTTGCTTTGGCAGCCAGCCTCCATCGTGGAAGAGAATCATCATCATAGCAGACAGATGAGCAGTCGGCAAGGACAAAAGGAGGAAATTAGGTGATAGAAAAAGTTTTAAGGGCAAATGTGGTTATCTTGCAAATATTGGTTATCAAGCATTTGTTGATATGTAGCGAATAAAACCCATCAATCAATCTGTCCATCTATCTATATTTTATAGGCGGTGTCTGTCATTTCTGGCACTCAAACTTCACTGGTTCTCACCAGCAATTTAAAAAAAAAGAGATTGGTGGGGAAATAATAAACAGAATTAGACCTTTTCTGTAATTAGTCAATACTCCTTTCAGCAGTTTTTGCAGCATGCAAGAGAGGGAGGATGAGAAATGTATCAGGAGAATTTACTGCCCTCAGTCATACTGTTCAACATCTCTGCCACAGCTAACGCCATATAATGCATTGCCCCATCTGGTGATTCTGGCCGCATTACAATTTATTTGCAGAATAATTGCAGAAATATTCAGAGGCTGGTATAACACTAACTCTCAGCAAAGAAATAAATGGTGTTACAAATACTGAAAGTACATCCTTATAAAAAGGTGTTGCTTTTTAAGTTAACCCTACATGTACAGTTTTTAATAATTATGTCACTTGTGTAGGATGTGTAAACAGTTTGAGTGCAAGTTTTTCTATCACTTTATATAGAAAACATTTATGTCAGACATTCTGAGCCATTAACTTTAACTTTTAAAAAAACTACAACAGTTGCCTGTAACATGAAACATTAAGTTCACTCAGTTTCCATACCCTTTTAATAGATTGTTAGCAAATTAATATATAAAGTTGAAAATAATCTAACTATTTGCATAAGTTGTTCTTGATGTAGAATTTGTGTTATAAAGATAGATGTATTAAATTTATATACTTATTTTTGTATTACTCAGTTTTGGAATCATCTGAGATATTAAGTGATATCTTAAGCTCATCTTACTCCTGTCCTCTATCTCTTTCTCCTTCTTCTCCCTGCAGTAGCTTTGGCAATAAGGTTTTAGTAGAGGACAGATGGAGGTTTTCCAGAACTGGGCTGTGGCATTAAAGTGCTTAAAATCTGTTTTGGAGCTTTTTTTATTTGATCAAATAAATCCAGCGGGTTAGCTAGCTATCAGCTCTCTCCAGGCCATCTGTCCCGTTCTTATTTCTCCGTCTCTTCTGCTCACTGATCTGCCTGCCTGCGTCTCAAGGAGTTACCATCTAAGGCTCTGCATAGGTTGTCCCAACTCTGTTTCATGGTGGCCACATCTCAGCACTCTTGCTAAAAGAGAATGTATTGTGTGGGGGAGACTGAGAGTGTTTGATACATTTCAGGGGTTAGGAGCCCAGACGTGGCCAATTTCTCGCAGTGCCTCAAAGGCTGATTGGAGGAGTGCTTCCATTTTCTGACAGGTTTAAAGCAGCATCATTCAAAGAGATGGCGAGGGAGGATTTTGAGGTCAATACTGTATAACTCATTCTTTTTCTTCCCAATTCCTCTCACAATTCTTTTATCCTCTTTCTTCTTTTTTTCCCCTATTTCTATGCTGCTCTTATTTATCAATTTGTCTGTTGCCTCCAACCTTTCTCAGTTAGTTTCAGTTCTGGTGATACCCTCCACCAAAAAATTTACAGAAAACAGCAATAGATTAATATAACTCCAGTTTGACTTGGCATGGTTACTTTTCCTCATTTTTCATTTTCTCATTGATGTCTCTTTTATGTATAATAAAAAAAAACATATAGGCAAGGCAACAGTCAAATGTTAAAGTAACATTAAGTAAAAAAAACAAACAAACAAACAAAAAAAACTATATATATATATATATATATATGTATGTATGTATTCCTCCTTTAGTTTCTGATTGCAACACTAGTGTTGACTCTCTGCCTCCGTTTTGATGTCTGTAGAGGCTGTGGATCGCTGCTTAGCTAGGTTACGTTGCCTGCTCTCATTAGCTCCTGTTTACTGACTAGTCCTCCGCCCCAGACATGAAAACCTTCACCTTCCGTAGTTCAAAGCTCCTGATAGCGGCATAAATACTAATGCTCACCGTCCTTGATGCTCTGAACAGCAGCAGTTCTTTTAAAAAAAAGAGTCAGCTAGCTGCAAGGCTAATATAGCTAGCAAGGTGCAACAGTTAACATTATTTAAAGGTTTTTTGGCAAGAATTAAAACTCTTTTTAACTCCAAACCTTTCAAATATCGAACTGTGAGTATTAAGGCAAAGCAGCTGGCAGACATCAAAGGCAAAACCAGCAAACTCTTTCTCCATAAAACGTGATCAGGTTTCACCAAAATCAGTGGTAGTTGTTGGCATGCTAGTACTGTAAAGCATTATGCACTGGGATCCTATTCACTTTCTCAAGCTACATGGTGCAGGAACATAAAGACACCATTCCATTTCAAACCATCATCATCACTTTGACCATTTTGAAGCTGTTATTTTAATGGTGAAATAGGTACATAATGTTGATTTAAAGCAGGATTTAAGGAGGAAGTATTATAACAGATAAGACAACGAGAAGTAGTCCTTAGCAGCTAAAGCAAAACCATTATGATGAGTTTTAAATGTGAAATCATCCATCAAGGGAAATAGAAGACAAAACTTTTCTTTGTTTGTTTCATTAGCTCAAGCTGATAAATATGAAACAAAGGCCTTGAGTCTCAGTGGGGTAAATTACAGTTTCCAAGTTTTTCCTTTCTCAAACAAGTGTTATTGTTTTGCTTTGTTTGGAATCATCTAAAACAATATTCAAGCATCTAATGAGCTCAAAGCTGCTGATGCGATGCGATTGAGTTACACCTCAGGTGGGGATAAAGGTGGATCATCAGTGAGGTGCCCCTTGAAAGATTGAGATGTTACAGAGCATGCCAAGTGTTTATAGCTAACCCCAACCAGAGGGTTAACGATTGGTATTTGATGCTGCCTTTGCGACCATGCTCCTCTGACTCCAATCAATAGCCATGTTAATAAGCAGCACCAACACTTGATACACAGCCTCCTCAGTGCTGGGTGAATTGCTGTATTGATCCTAGCGCTCTCATTTTAATTCCAGTATTTCTTACAAAAGAAGCAAAATGCACATGGCATTGACCTCGGCCAAGAGCGGCTGATGAGGGAGGGAATTAAATTTGTTTTGTCTGTGTTCAGTGACCGCTGGTGCTCTCGTCAAATGAAAGGGCCACTGGAAAGTGTTTTTCACCAAGAGTGAGTCTTGACACTTTTGTAAAACCAACAGTTTCCCTTTTAAAATACAACAATTCTTGTAATCTTTCCTTCGTACCTCTGAGGAACAAAAAGGTGGGTCTTAATGATGCAACACACATGTTTCGGTCATTTTGTAATTTAGATCTCCAGCAGCACAAATGACACAACATGTAGGATATACGTCCCACAGAAACTGTTCCTGACTGAGTAATGAAGGCCAAGACAGGCTTGCTGTCTTTAATCAACTCGAGATGAGGCAGAAGGAAGCCTTCATCATGTTGTGCCTTGAAGGAGAAAGGCAGGACATGAAGAAGGCCATTTTGATCTTGATGAGCTTTTTAGGGTGTCAGGGCTTCGCTGAGATGAGTTTTCATAGGGCCGAGCCACCCTGAGAGGAACGCTTTCAGGTGACACTAATTGCTCCTCCACCCAGCTAGCTGTCATAAAGGGAGAAGACTCTGTCTGGCAGAGGGCTATGTTCTCTCCGACTCTGTCAGTATCATGATGGGGACGGGAGGGTAAAGACACGTTCTCGAGAATATGAAGATTAATCGGCAGTGAATTTAAATCTATGCAAAAACGCACACTGCGGCAAATAAACAGAGATGCCAAGGCCCAAGAGACGCCTCAGAAAGCAAGGCTGATTTTTCAGAAAAGTAGGAATCTCATCTGAGGAACATGTTTCAAATGCTCAGGGTCTTATTCCATGTTTAACTCTGGTAGGGGGAAAAACATAATATGCAAGGAATATTGTAGACATGTGATGGAAGGATTTGATGATCTCTGGACCATATTAAATGTGACATAAATGACAATGAAAAAGTTTGTTTTGTATTCAGCCACTGGCAGCGGCACATTCACATTAACATTCAGCTTTTGCTGATTGGTAAGGATCCATTGTTTTATGCAGCAGGGCAAATAGGCAATGGCCTTGGCTTTTTTATACAGAGGTGAATGTTCAATTAAGATAACGTTTTTCATATAATGAGCAATGGAAGAACTCGTTTTTTGTATGAATTAATCAGGAGATACACAAAAACACCAACTGGATGTGGTGTACCAAGATTATTCAAATGGAGTCTTAGATACGGACGATGAGGTAGGTGCACTTACAGTGTGCTCCACTGCATAGGCCAGTGGGTGTTTATCATAGTAATGATGACACTGCAGCTGGCGAGTCCAGTGGCTGTTGATTTATTGCCCCCAGCAGCAGGGTCATTTAATTTCCATGTATAGTGGGATCATTTTGATTATACACTGCTCATTTCTGCATCAGCAATGGCTCCTGTGAGTCTGTGTAAATGTTCATTGCAGAGCACCACCAGATGTTTTCAACAGTAAATTATCAGTGAGAGCCAGCCGACGTGGACAGTTAACTCTTACTGTGTACTTACAGATAAAATAATAAATGAGTAAATAAAGATTACATGCCACGTGTAAAAAGCCCAATTTATTTGACAGCTTGTGTATTTCAAAGCAGCAGGAGGAATATTTTTTTCTCGGCCAAATTGCATTTTTATTTGCTTTCTTTTCTTAATTTTTCTAAGTAGACTGCAACTCTCTAATTGCATGATACAGATTATTTAGTTTATCTCTTATGTGGGAATGACTGGCAGATACAAGCAGTGACTCCATAGTTACAGATTAAAAGCCATGCCAGGCTGCTCTCTGTTTGGATGCGATAAGATGGATCTTCACCTCTGCTCACTGTTCACTCAGACAGTTTAACACTGCAGCACACTGGAAGCTCCCTGTTCTACAAAGGTCATGGTAAACACAGAAAGATCAAGGTACTCAATCTTGCAAATATTGTCATCCTTTCAAACATTTATTTTAGAGATTTTTTCCCCAACATTTTGTATTCCGAGTGCAGTTCCAGGCCTGTCGATTGTGTCGTGGCCTTGCGGGATGGTCTGTTCATTAAAGTAGTGTGATTGAAAAGACTGGCTGGAGGAGAGAGATGACCCTCTCCTCCATAGTTTCCTATTTTTTACTGGACTCAGGAAATTTTATTTGAAAAGTTGGGGTAAAAAAAGAAAAGCTAGAAGTCAAACAACACCTACCCACAAGACAGACTTATATTTCTTGCATGGCTATGAGTTTTACTTTCATAAGATTGATAATAAAAAAGAACACTAAGCAGACAGTGTTTTTTTCTCTAAACATAATTCTCCAAATGGAGTAGCACAGTGTTTCGATGGCATCCTCTGATAATGTTGTTGTTGGTGCAGAAGCGTGCTTGGTCAGCCAAATCCCCCAGTCCCACAAATGTGTCTGCTGCGGCAGAGATTCCAGCTCAGAGTACAATCAAACTGCTCTCATTACAGCCCAGAGAAACATGCATGAGTGTGCACAAAGGTACACGCACAAATTCACACATGTACATGAATATGTGTGTAAGTGTATATATGTGTGTGCGCATGTGTGTGTGACAGTAAGAACCAAGTCCCCCTGGGCATTTGACTGCAGCACTGGTGAAGATAAGGTAGTCTGATGTCTCCTGACATGGCCAATGATTCATAATTGAGGTAGGACAGCTGTTGCTGGCTGCACTGACAGGTCCCAGGGTGGATGACAGATGATAGGGCCCTCTGGGGCCAAACTATCTATCAGGCCAAATGTTCACTGTCCACTATCTGCTCACCTGTCCTTCATGAGCCTCTTCGGTATATGTAAACCAAGCGGTCACACACCCACAAACTGTTTGACCTCATTAAACATCAGAATGCATACTGTGAAGTAGATTAACACAAAATATAATTAACACCTGCACAATGTAATTTCGAATAATAAATAATTAAACTTTTTTCATCATGTAGATTGAGGTCTTGTGATGTTTGACTTGTACACAGTCAGGTGTTAATAATCTTATCTTTTTATCTTTTCCCCACAATTTGTATTCGAATAAATATCAGTTAAGCAATAATAAACAACACCTATTTCTGCTGTTGTCATTACCATCATAATTTTTATTATCTTCCTCTCCTTCTTTTTCATCTTATTATGATCATCATCATTAGTATTTTTAGTAGCAGTAGTAGTAGCAGTAGTAAAAGTAAATTAGCTAAATAACTGAAACAGACAAAATAACTCAAATCATAAAGTCATATATTAATTATTAAGAGGACTTAAACACAGCCTGAAGGAGTATTAAATATTAACAGTCTGTTATGTATAAAAGAATGTCTTTAGAAGTAATTAAGCTAAAAATGTAGTCCGTCTGGTCTTAATGAGTAAAGTACTTTGATGTCTTGGGACTTTCTTGGTTACCAGCCGAGACCTTGGAAAAAAACAGAAGAACTCATCCATCAATCTGAAGTGTCACAAAGACATGTGAGGAGTCAGCAAATCAGTGGTATACTGTATATAAACGGAGCAAAGCAATTTAATGCTTTGAAAGTCAGCAGCAAAATGTTAAAATCAATGCAATACAGGGGGCCAACACAAGTTGGCTGGGACAGGAGTTCAGCTCATATCCGCCGGTGCCAATTGGTTCAGCAATGTTCTGCTCGAATTGGAGTCAGTGGAGACAGCTCTGACTTATATCAGCACAAAATGTATTACAACAATTCAGGCAGGGAAAATTAGAGCATGTACAACTTTATGTCAGCAGAAGACAACAGAAATAATGTTTTTTTCAGCTTGACAAAAACACCATGAATACTGTCAGCTAGCTGAACATCTATATACATTTTCACACATAGTATTGATGTTTTTGATGAATTAAAAAAACCCCAAAACAGATATAATATATTTTAACTAAGAAGTAACGCTTTGTTATACCAGAAAAGTCAATTTGAGGGGTCTCTGTTGAGGGTTATAGTGGAATAGTTTTGATGTTTATATACTTTTTTTGTGCTGGGGTTCTTTAATTCTACATACAAAAAAACCAAACAACTAATTTAAAAGTTCATTTAAAATTTCTACTTGCATTGTATTATTTTTTCAATAATACAGATGACCTTCTTTGAGGTCACAGGTTTCAGGGAAGTGTAGCTGAGCCAGGATAGGAAGGTTTCTCCGGTTCTACTTAAGGCTTTAGTAGGAAGCACATTTAATTTTCATCCTGATTTTTTTTTTCCTTTCGAATAATGGTTGACTGAAACATGTGTGAACCACGGTTGAATGTCAGCCACCTTTCATCTACTCATCGACCAGCTCTACATAATGGTGGAGGCAAGAGAAACACATTACAGGATAATAATTTGAAAATGAAATTGCAATATGAAGAAAATTATAGGCCACAGTCTTTTTTTTTTAAACGTTATCTGAATCCCTAATAAATACAACTCGACTTGCTTTACTGCAATCTTCAAAATGTTTGATAGTATATGCTTCCTAGACGTCTTCTTTCAATTTTAAAATCATACAAAGGAACATCAGCCTATACAAATCTGAAATGAAAAGAATCAACAATCCATCACAATTCAATCAATTATGGATGTAATTTAGAGTTGAGTGAAATCACCGTTCCACATTGTCTGCATTTTTGTCTTATTCCTTGAATATTCAAGTATGAACGTTATTTTGCAGGAGAATTACTGTGCTGCTCTGTGGGGTGAATAATGAAGTTCTGATGATGAGAAAGTAGGCGAAATAACCTGATTTGCGAAACATCCAAGCCCTTCATATTAACTGAGAGGGGAAAAAAAAGACAGAAGTGGAAAAAAAAGGAACTGTGCCTAAGGCTTTGTCATTGCTGTTGCCCTTGAGAAACAGAGAAACAGGGATTCTAAAATCATGTGACATTCCTTTAGTACTCACTGTGACACAGTTGTTAAAGGCTCCCGTAACAACTAAACTACCAAAGATACAATGACAAGCTGCACAGTTTTTGTATTCAGCAACATACAGAGGTGATTTTGTGACACTTAAAACACACACAAAACATAGGAGCATCTCCTGTTTGGCTATTTTGATCGACTGTTTGCTCTCTGTGCTCTTAGTTTGTCTAAAAACCTCCAGAGTGCCGTTGTGTTTGAATTCCAATTGCGATAAAAATCAAGTCAATCAAAGCGGCTGACCTCATGGATCATTCAGGAAGGAGTCACCTCTAAGCTCAGTCACAGAGTGTCCATTATAGCCTCTCTGCACTCATTGTCAGCTCCCCTTCGACTGACTGACAGTTTGTCAGCCTGACCAAATTCATTTTCCTGCCACTGTTGTGCAAGGTGCTCATCTTGCCCACTGTCTCAGCTTTTCCAGGCTGTTGCACTAACACTCCTGCACACATATTACCTCAGGGACATCGGCCTGTGGAGGGCAACCATTTTTCTGCCTCATAGCTTACCTGAGACCTGAGCCCACTAGACAGCATTAGCTATTAGAACATGTTATGAGTTTCACTGAGAGCTTGAAATAGATGTGATTGAATAAGCTTTGATGGTGCACTTATCTTTCAAGGAGCCCGATTCATTGAGCTCTGAGCAGCGGTGCAAAGGTATTTTATATTTAGATTTTTATCTCCTCTCAGTTTTTGAAGCAAAGGCCAATCCAAGAAACGTTTGTTAAACGCAAATGTTAAATTTTAGCTATTTGAGTGTCATTTTGAGTTTTAGATATCTGTTAAACGCTAACAAAAATCATTGAAAGTCTGTTTTTTCAAGTGCAATAAATATAAAAACTCTCTAAACATAAAACCTTAATTTGAGTCAATAGGATTCAATCCTGGATTAGCTTTAATTAAAGCCTAGCAAACCCTAAAGCTGTTAAAAACTTCCATGCAAACACAAGTGAAGGTGAGAGCTTTGTGGTTATGTCTTACAGAGTAATAACCATGACCTGCTGTTGGATAAATTTCTTTGAGGAATGAATCAGATGTTGCTCCAAAATGAGTCTGTACTCTATTATCCAGACAGTTTTACTACATGCAATCCTCCTGAGGCTCCCTAACCAGATTTAGCTGCACATGCTGTTCACACCTGTTAGAGACATAAAGAACTGCTGTCAGAGTGGCTTATGGGCACACGGAAAACACAGAAAGAGGATAAGTCAGCAGCAAACAATGAGTAGACTGACCCAGGCAGATTCTACAATTGCTCAAAAAACGTATCTGCAAACTGGAAGCAGGTTTACAAAGAAATGACTAAACCAAACATATCCCTGTGCAACTGTGCTGGTAGACAAGTGAGAAAAGTAACACAGAGGCTGACCCAATTTTTTCACAGCAACATAATTAGACTAAACTTGGCTTTCAGTGGAGAAAAAGAGAGGTGGTGTTGAATTAAGATCCCATCTGGTGTGGACTGAGACCTCATAAGTCAACAGTTACTCACCAGGTTTGTGTACAATGAGATTTTTTTTTTATCTTCAGTGTTTGATATTAAAGTCTATGAATGAATTGAGTGGATTGGGAGAGATGTGTTTATTTTAATAGTGCTAATAGTTCTACACACTGACTGTTTACTTTAGTAATTCTTGAGCAATGTGGTACAAAGACGCCTTTGTAAAGATTAATTCAGTCAGTGAATTCCTAGAATAGCATGAATGATGCACAGAGGTGCAGCAATAAACGCCCACTGTCTGTGTTATCATATGGCATATTTTTTGTTTTGTTTTTTTCGTTGTAGGTGCTGAATGTGAGCGTGTTGGAGGGGGAGCAGGTGACAGTGGAGGACACGGGTGGCAGAGAGCCTTACATTCTTGCTAATGAGTCAGTCTTGATGAGGGGCCTCGTGCTTCGCAGCTGGAGCAACCAGATCTCCATCCGATTCCGCAGTGACCAGCAACACAACTCCGGATTCCTCCTGCTGCATTACCAAGGTGAGCAACCTAAAGGAAAAAATGCTGCACCGTTAGAGTTATGAGACAGCCTTCATTTATTGTGGTTAAAGAGCTCTGCTTCCTCTTCATCATGTTGCATTTATCGCCCAACAAGATAGGGAGGGAAGAACTGTCAGTACAGAAAAGTACTCACTTTACATCACAAAAGTAGTTCTAGCTGTTTCCTCTGAAATGATCTGTTCCAAAACACTGACTGTAAGTAAAAGTAATCATATGCCAAACCATTTGTAAAGGCTTTGCACACATGTGGAAATGGCCTTAGCTTAAATTGTACATATGTTGCTGTTTAATGTTGTCAAATTGTAACCACGAGAGTGTGTGACAGCAGAGAAATCTGTCAGCAGTTTATGTTGTCCGTGAATATGATGGCCCATAAATTCCTCCCTCTCCCGCTTGTTTTGTGTGTGACATTGATCTTCCATGTCCGCAACAATGTCTGTTTATCTTAGCAATCACACAAAGTGGCCGGCAATTACATGCCCCATCGATTTGAGTTGATGGTGGAAGCTGGTGGACAAAACATTCATTCCACCACATTACCGTAGCACTTTCATCAGCTCGAAAATGAAAGCGACCATCAAAACAGTGCTACTGACGGGGGATAAATCAGCCCATCGCTGTTGGATGTGTGGATATCGGTGTGTGGTCAGGCTGAATGATGACAGCAAGGGGTCAGTGCAGATTATACATGGAGGGGGCTGATGCGTGGCTGGGGACAGATGGTGGCAAATGGTTGAAATATATTAAACTGTCACTAGGTGTACTTTTCTCCTTCACTTCTCCACTTTGCATCTCCGTTAATCAGCATGATTTTGTGTAAAATGTTTATATATTTATCGGTGAATATAGTTGGATGCATTGTGCATTGACAAATAGGTCTGATGCAGAGAACCGTCTGCAGGACACTATATAGCCTCTGATGAAATAGCTGCTGCTTATTTCATGACCTGCATGACATTTGCTCATGCTGCCTCATAATGAACATTAATAACCAAGCAGTTTCTTTGTTCCATGCAAACTTCATATCCTGAATAAGTCCAGTAACCGAATGAGACTCAGAGCCAGGATGCATGTCAGTGTGCAGGTGCACTGTCTGCATCAGCTATGTCCTTTTTAGGCAGCCAAAGAAAAAAATAGCATGGTAAAATGAAAAAGAACTGTGTCCATGATTAATATAGATTAACATATGTCTTGGTTCTAAGGGCAGAGGGTTGCTCATGGAATGTAGCAGGGAAAGATTACTTTGAACATGTTTGTTAAATAAACAAAAAAGTAAACCACAGACCCACAAAACAAAAAAACAAGCCAAAAAGAAGCAAATAAACATATCTTCATTAAATCCTTTATTGTCTGCTGGTCTATTGTAGAATTTCAGAAAAGGAAAAGTAAAAACCAGACACTGGTAATACTTGCACTTTGGCATAGGCAGGAAAGAACCAGTCATTTATTAGACAAAGACAATGATGGTGGCAGCCTTGACCAGAGTTTGAGGAAAACTGAAAACAATTAAACTCCAGTGTCATTAAACTTTTTTGCTATTAAAAGATCAATCTTTTCATTAAGGTTTCTCTGCCCTTTGGCATTAAAATGGCCAAAAATAGATCCGCAATGCTCCGTGTCTTACTTTATACAAAGACCATTTCCTCTTAACATCAACTAAGACAAACATTCTGTTGTGACTGATGCTGCAGTAAATGTTGCTGGCCTCTTTATGATATTAATTTTTACAACCCCGTGAAGCCCTTAAAAATAGAAACACATTCATAGACAGCTGTCTGTAATTGCTGCCAGCAATAGTAAAACTGTTAGTGCCAGATGTGCAGAGTTGCTTGTCCACCAAACAACCTAGAAGATGGGACAAATTTGGTTACACTAATGAATAAAAATGCTAGGAGCAGATTTCTAGGAGACTAGACATATTGGATACACAGAAGATATTTCAATTTGTGTTCCTCTCCTTGGTAAGCAGAGTATCACCTTGTCCTCTATAATGGGCAATGAGAAATGTGATTGGACAAGCGTGGAGAAGGAGACAGAACTGTGGAGAGATGGATCTCAGCTCGGGGTAATTAATATCTGCTCCGTGATGCGATGGCAGACTGATGGATGCCTCTATAACATCAGCAGTGTGCCTAACCCCTGGAACATGATTGCACAAGTGTTTTACCATTGATATGTATAGAATGGTATATAAAAAATACATGCATGGTAACTAACGATGCACAAACAGAGAAC
>JAPZDZ010000006.1:7400897-7415394 GCA_029783805.1 Acanthurus tennentii | reverse complement strand
TTATCCACCTGAAGGAGTGAGTGTGACATGTCAGACTTGCAGTACATCATTCACATTGTTGTTTGTCATCTACTGCCCATGTCAGATTTATATCATTTTGTATGCTGCAATCACAACAGGTATGAAAATGCACTATTTGATTTTGAAAACTGCCCTGAACTATTTCTTTCTTAAAAATAATGATAACAAATAAATAAATTGCAGATGTTCATGGGAATAAACAGATTCCACATGTATGGCAAAAATGTGATTGTAGGATCAAAGCAGGCTCCACTTTTTAGAAAAGTTACTGTGATCAACCCATCCTATTCAACAAAGGATGTATCTTTGCTACCTTTGCTAATTGTTCTGACTAATTAATTAATTACAAAGATAAACATTCTATGCAGAGCCAACTACCTTACAGTCATCTGTTTCTGTGTAAAATACAGATGCAAGCCATCTGCATTTGTTCTTATTTTCATATACTGGTCTAAATTGTGACTGGAGCATCCTCTCATCTGTTTTTTCCTGCTCCCTCAGCACTGGCAGTCTCATTCTAGATACTAAACCCTATCAGTCAGTCCACCTTGGCTGAACTGCTGAAGAACTATGAGGTGAGATCTTCTGATGCTGAGAGCATCTTTCACTTGCTATCACTTGACCTCCTGTCACACAGTTTTGACTTTGTGTCCCAGCCTGCCACAGTTTGGGACATGTCAGTAAAGCTGGTAATGTTTTAATGTCTTGTATAATAATTTTGATAAGTGTGTGATTGTACATCTATGATACATGAATACTGATACTATTTTGATATTAGTGCCTTTAAAGTATTATGAGCATAGAAGTAGCAGTTTAAGATATATAACTCATAATTTATATTTTATTTCTGAAGAAAAGATTGACATAAAAACAGGTTGTTAAAAGACAAACTATGGAGAAAAACAAGAAATTGTGGGAAAAGAGATCTCAGATTAAACTGCAATTCCTGAGGTACCATTTTTTAAATACTTGTGACTGTGGATAATGCTGTTACCAGACAAACTTGAACTTTTTTTTTAGTATTAGTCTTAGTTCATGTGGTGTAGGGTGTGTGGAACTTAAGGTAATAGATGATGATGACAACTAATAGCTGCCCATCAAAAAGTGTTATATCCATCACCGTCTCGTTTCTTTTTCCATGTGTTTCTGTTTGTGTCATGTTCATACCAAACTGTTGGTATCGCACTGTCTCCTGTGATATTTAAATATTTAGAGGTGAATTTTAATGTATTTTCATTTTTTCTTTTAATCATCTCAAATTGCACTCTCCTCAGTCATCATGACTCCCTTTTAACTGATGTATTTGTCTGGTCTTTGCAGGACAAATGAAAAAGATTAAGAGGTGTCCATTTAGAGACCTTAAAGCAAGAATTGCTCAAGCTTTGCCTTTTGGGACCCTCTCTGCACTGCTCATCTTTTCCTCCGACCTTTTTGATCCCAAATAATTTCTTTCCATTTGCCCTTTGTGTGGATTTCTGTAAATATGTCTTTCCACGGTCAAATCTGTGAATCTGTGGATCACCATGGTGATATTTTTATAAAGTAAATTGCTGATGACCGTTGGTGATTGTATGTTTTTGAGTACTTTTTGATGCCCCAAGGCAGCAAGTAGTTGGAGACTGAAGGAAATGATGCTTTGATTGTTCAGATCTGTTGGATACAAGTTCCCCATCACCCAACTATTTGGAAACTTCCCATCAGTATTTTCTTTTCTTTGTCTGTATGGGTCTGCTCTTTGTAAATAAACTGCCTGTCCAATATGAGTGCCTCACAACTGACTATAACCTGAGAAATCACATGTGAAAATGTTTGTAAAACTGAACTTTTGTTTGAATTATAAGTTGTTGTTTTTTTTCTTGCAGGCCTGACATTCTTAGCACTCCAAACTGTGTTCAGTTGTTTCCATCAAACTGTTTCTTTAAAACAAATGATAACCACATATTTTCCTACTAGCTGATGTGTGGGTCCAACTGCATATATAGCCTCAGAGGATTTCTCTTTTCACGTGGGAACCATCAGCTATGCATTTTTTTTTTGTCACACTGTAAAGTCAGCCTCAAAAGGTTATGTAGCAATTTGTTCATTTGTGTATGTTTCAAAATGTGGTTGCACCTCAGCATTAGCACACCCTCAGCTAAAACCCATTTATGACACACAGTAACCACACGTTTTAACCAACTTTGTGATGCATTTAAACATAAAATTGGTTCCTGAATTGCACATCAATGCTTAAAAATGCTGTACAGTCTATAAAACATGTAACAGATGGGTTTTTATTTTTGGGTTTATACTCTGGGTCACGTTGTTGTGGTGCATCTGCTTGTGTTAAATTTGTAGATAGGCCTCATATCCTTTGTGCATATCCTTTATACTCTAACAAATCTTTCTTTCAGCATCACAGCTGGTGAGACCACATCCAGGAAAACCAAATCACCTTCAAATATCTATAATCCCCTGGATAATAATTAAATAAATTGTTGTTTGAAGTATTGTCATTGACTCGTCAATTAGTAAATTAATCCATGCTATAATTTTTAAGTGTTGAGCGTTGTTCATGGTAAAACACTTAAATTTGAACAAGCCTTAGATTAGTTAATAAGGTAAACTTAAATACAGATAGTAATTATTCTGCATAATAAGCTTTACAGGTAAGTGTTTGATTAATATTCACATCTATAGCAGTTGAAAAACCACAGGCTTGAATGGTCTAAGTAATGATGTATAATTTCCATACAGTGGCTTGATGTGGTACTATTGTGGTTGCTAGAAAAAGCCTTTTGGAACACCTGAATAGAACATCATAATTGTTTATGTTGTTAAGGACAGCTGTGCTTCCCCTGTAATTACTAGTCAAAATATCTGCTACAAAAAACAATGTTTCTATCCCAGATTTCTATCCCAGATGCAGCAGGGTAATTGGATAGATACTTGCTAGGACTTTTAAGAATTTCTGTTATGAGTTGCTAAGACTGATTATTTCTGTTACATGGAAGCATACACAAATATTCAAGTAAATAAACCTTGTAAATAAGATAGGAACAAAAGGGGAAATTAATTCATCATACAGTCGTTTACCTCTAGATGGCAGCAATGTCAACAGTAGAACAAGGTGTGCATATAAGGGAAAGCTCATATTCAAGCCTTTATTATGCTTATGCTTATACTGTAGCTCTCTTATTTCTGCATTATATCTGACTGTGTATTCAGGTGATCTCTGCTCATTTTGTTTTATGTCCTCTGATTAACTTAAAAACCAAATCTAAACTAAACATGGAAAAGGACACAGTTGTTGTAGTGGGACAAAATTTAAACTGCAATGACCAATCACTCTGCAGACACTTCATGTTCCCAAAGGCAAATATACCAAGTCAGTCTGTAACTCAAATCAAATGCTTAGTTGAATATGCAGTTAATGAGTATCTAAATTAATAGTTAATACCTGGAGTTTGCATGTTCTCCCTGTGCAGCGTGGGTTCTCACTGGGTACTCTGGGTACTCCGGCTTCCTCCCACAGTCCAAAAACATGCTGAGGTTGATTGATCATTCTAAATTGTCCGTAGGTGTGAATGAGAGCGTGCTTGGTTGTCTGTCTATATGTGTGTAGCCCTGCGATAGACTGGCGACCTGTCCAGGGTGTCCCCTGCCTTCGCCCTAAGTCGGCTGGGATAGGCTCCAGCCCCCCCCGCGACCCAGCGGAGGATTAAGTGGTATAGAAAATGGATGGATGGATAGTTAATACCACAATTTCTGTTTGATGAATGGTGGCAGGTCATAGTGACTCTGTGACATAAGGGGGTTAAACTGTGCTTGCAAATTATTCTCTACCAGACTCTGGGGTTAAGCTTACACTCTATGAAATTATATCTAGTAAAATTACATATAATATTAAGTGAAACTAACAAATTTTACGATGATGTTACGGTTCCTGTTTTTTTATTATGGAAGTGGTTTGTCCTAGTGGATCTTTTTGAGGGCAGTCACTTTAGATTTAAGCCGAGCTTTCACTGTCAAGCGAGGGTCCACTGATGGTTGGAGCCATTAAAATGTAAATTTCCTGAGCAGTTAGTGCAGGTTGGCGAGAGAAGGACCACAACTGAAGTTTATCTAATGTGTCAGCTCGTTCTCTTTTTTTTACATGTTAAACACTACTAGACTGACACTGATAGTCAGTCTGCCACTGTAATAGAAATATACAATGGTGTGCAAATAGAGAAACAGAACACTGACTATTTCACAGTTGACTTGTTATTGCTGTTTAAATTTTGTGTATTATGTTTGAGATTCAAGAAGTGATCAAACTATGAATCATAATAAGAAACTAAATCGAATTTTGGATTAACATTACTGGACTTAATATTCCAAATAGTTGGATTCCACATGTCAGCTGGCACCAGCTTTTAATAATGTAGTGGGGCCAGAAACCACAGAAGTAAATGAAATATGCTTTAAATTTTACTGAGCTAAATGTTACCAAGATGCCTCATTCTTTATGCAGCTCCTTAATACAACCAAGTTGGTTGATAGTTTCATTGTGTAACTGTGGCTTAAAGTTCAGATGGAGCAAGATAGAGTTTAAAAAGGTGAAGATGCTGGACATGACATCAAGTGAAAAAACAAATTTAAAGGTGCTGCTGATCAATATTCCAAACATATTTAACAACTGCTCAATGGATCCCCAGAAAGACTGTTCTCTTCGAGATCTATTGATATCAATGACCAGTAAGTTCTCATAAGGCACCAGCAGGTGGCAGTCTACTACCACAAGGGTCAGCTGCCTATAAAAACCATCACCAACACTTAATACTCCCACCGTGCACTAGTGCCCGGGCTGCTTGGTGTGGGGGTTTACAGGACAGGATGGCTCACAATTAAAATAAAATGCCCTACTCACAATCCAATGGAGACCAAGACATGGCAATTAACCCACTAATACAGCAGACCATTAGACCTCCCTCTGTGTGTGTCAGCAGCCCCAGGGCATACAGTACACTCACCATGGGGCTGTGGGATACATATTAATAGAGATAGTTTAATGTAATGACCCATTCATAGAGTTCTAGAGCACTGTGTGCACTGAGCTGGAGCAGTTCAAAACACATGGGTAGACAAATTTATAAAAACAGGAAAAATTAACAAAGAATTTCTTTTTTAATTTGATAAATGTTACATGTTGGAACTTTTTACTAGCTGGGCAGACATTCTGCAGGATAATCTTGATAAACTGGCACAGATAGTTAGAATTAAGTGTTTGATTTCTGAGCTATTTCATTCCACTGGGCTCACCATACAACAGATTAGTGGCTTTATTTTATCCTTTTTAGTTTTGAGGAAAAATGTAAATATTTCTTTTCCATCTGTTATTTCTTACATTTGAAGTTTAATCAGGATTTATAAGGGCTTTGATGGTTCAACCTGAGGCCTCTTTCATTTTCCACTTCTGTGTTTTTAGCCATGATTGACAGACAGCTCTCCCTCCCTAAAGCATGATTCTAATAATCTGATTAATATGCCATTAAGACAGAAACCAGGAGAGATAAACTCATTAATAGAACCTGAACAGGTTAAAACTGCCTTTACCTTAAGGTAGCACCAGGTGAAGGAAAACTAATGATTTGTGGCAGAGTCGGATGCTCTACTGAGGTTATGACCTCAAAAACATGACCTTTGTTCACATACCTACAAGAACTACTGCTGTATTGTCTTTTTACAATAAACAGCTTACCTGTGCACCATAACATATATAGAAATAAAGTACTTGTGCTATATGTTTTACAGTAATTGCATCTCGTTTTTACATATAAAAACCTTAAGTGCTTTGCATGACAGTTTGTGTAACAATTTTCATTGCAAGTGTTGCATGTACAATGCCATCATACAGGTAGGCTTAGGAAATTACAGACATTCAAATTTCATCTAAATAGGTAGTTTTATCACAGCATAACACCTAACGAGGGATATGTGGGAGTACATATATTCAGTTAAACTTGAATAATCGAAATTCATTACATGTTTATATAGTTTGGTCCAACTAATTTCACCACTGAATCACTGAAATTAAGAGCAACAGCCTACTACTGTGAGTGATTTCCTTGCCTCTATCTTTTACATATAAAGCAACATATTTCTCTTCTGTATTCATTTATGTCTAGTTTTCATGTAAGGAAATTATCCAGTGATCTAATATACTGTATTTGTTACAGTCCCCAGGGAGAAATGGCTGATGAGGCAGGCAGCCATGTCATATCTCACAGACAGAGCTCACTGTCTTTGTTATTACAAAGTGCAGCCTCTGGAAGCCATTTTGCACAAAACAAAGGGTAAACCAACTGCACGCCTCTGCTGTTGCTTGATGTGGCAAGATGCCAAGTCTCACTTTCCAGTATATGTAGGGAGGTCAGAGTTTTTTAATGCCTTCAGATCACTGAGATGCAAGTAAACAAAGAAGTACTCAAATAAGCCTCCCATCTCTAACCTCTAGACCCCGACTGGCATCGCTGATCTCTGGCAGAGCGGGAAATACATTTTCATTGCCTGCATTTATTTAAATGGGACATCAAATTATTTAATATTATATCTATTCAGAAAAAAATCTCTTATTAAAGAAGTCCTGAAAAAACACTGCTTCAGAGGACATCTTGATTACATAATTTGTCTAAAAGGGACAAATGATTTTTTTTGCCATAGATCAAGAAGATTACTGACTTTAACCGACCTTCTTTGCATACTGTTTGTGCTTTAAGGCATGTAAAGCCTCTTACACTTACACTCATGGGGTCAGGATGCTAGTGAAGACTCCTTGAAGTTTTCTCTACCTATTGTTGACACATATATGCACAGATCTTTGTTTTGTCCTGCTTCCTCTTTACCTGTTTACCTTCAACACATCCAGGCGTTTTGACCCATGATGCAGCTTATGGCACTTGTAGAGTTAAGAGATCTGTTTATGAGCAAAGACATGCTATTCAATGATTAAGAGTCAAGTGATGTGAAGGTAGCATTTATGTGTTGAGGATGGATGGATGTAGAGGGAGGATGGATGAAGATGAATAAAGCAGGACGTCGCTGGACAGGGCTGGTCATGTGGAACCTCAGACAGAAAATGACTCAGTGTTGGGAATCTGTCTCTCAGGCTTTAACCTTTGTGTACCCCCAGGTATTTTACCTGAAGAATGGAGGAAATATAGGTGAGGTATACACAGAATGCAGGAGAGGATGTATGAGAGGATGAATGGATATGAAGACGGCTGGGTAAAGGGATGAATGTTGTTAATGGAGCTGGATGGGAGGTGAGAAGCTGCAACAAACATAGAGAGGTTAGCCACTAAGTGGGCTTTCCAATTGTGTATAGTGTGGCTCTGGGAGAGGAGCAGGTTGTCTTCTAAGTGTGCTGGATTTCCAGCACCTTCATGCTTTTGGTCCAAATACTGATCTGACTGCCACCATCTTGCATGTGCTCACAGGCCACTGTACAAGAGTTGGATTGCAAAGCACCTGGGAAAAACATTCTTAATAAATGGAGCCAATAAAACAGATGTTTACTAATGTACTTGAGGTATGATTTTTGCTCCTGAACCAGTATCAACTTCATATATCTCAATGAAACATCTGGTTAGGAGAGTTTCACTGGGTCTTTGGTTAAAAGTCTTTAATGTGGGTGAATAAAGTCACCCTGCTTGTGCACAACAACCTCTACAAATACATTGAACATATTTTTTTATTTGAATTATAATCCAATAACAAACACTGACAGTCCTTAATTCGTGGCTTTAGGGAAGTGCAAAGAAAAGTGTGACATTTGCTCTACATGATTAGACATGATAAGAAGGTGTTCAAAAGACCAGCACAACGTGTATAAGTATGTATCAGTAATGGCTCTTATTACTTCAATATGCTGGAAACGTTAAAGTTTTGTGTTTGATAAAACGTCATGATAGCTGTATATGTGTAGCTGCTCAAGCAAGTGTGTCTTAATGTGAAAATAACTTAAAAGTCTACTGTATACTCTTTATAAATTATTTGTGGGGAAGTGTGTGTGTGTGTGTGTGTGTGTGTGTGTGTGTGTGCACAAGGCAGAAAGATCACACCAGTGTATTATCTGAGCCGGAGCAAGATAGGAGATGTTTTCCTTCCAGGATGCAGGTTTGAGATTGAAGGGTCTGAACAGAGAAGGGACAAAAGCGAGCGAGCCAGAGGGCGGAGGGGAGTGGATGAGCTGGTGAGATGATAATGCAGCATGACACCTCTGAAATGAATCCCTGGTTACCATGGCGAAGAAGCAAGATGGGACAGTCTCTCAGGAGCCTCAAATAAAGCCAGCTGTAAATGATGTTTGATTTGTATTTAGATCATGTTCCTACTCGGCAGAGACATTTTGTCAGCTATTTGTGCTTCAGTACATCTGCTATTGTTCAGTCGACACCAGTCTACATCAAACTTACAACTCTAATCTCTACAGTTTATTGATTCTAATTACTATGTCTAATGTAAAAAGATGAATTGTTTAGCTTTATCCTTAAACTGTGGCTGAATATGTCATGACCTTATTAATATAAAAAAAATAGTAACATGCTACTTGCAACACTAATACCTTTAAAAAGTTTGATTCTGTATGTTGTTGAGTGCTGAGTGAAAGGAACAGTAGTTACTTGAGGTCTTTTAGCTAAAACCTTTTATTTGCAACTTTTCAAAATGTACAATGCAGCAAAATGTAAGATTGAACATTTAATGCTATGTTCTGCAATAACAATAAATAAAAATGTGAGTAATTTTCTCTTTTCAACCTTTTCTTTTTAATATTATGAAAGTTATAGTTAACTCATCTCTCTGAACATAGCTGTTCAACCTGTCATAGTTTGTCCATCCTATATATAATTTTGCAGCAGATAATCACGTTTACCAGTAGCTTAAAAAACATGGAGGTATCCAGCAATTATGCAGTCAAAGGGTGGGTGTTATTTGCTTTTGCCCCTTAGCATGTTAAGTAGATTTCATTCCATTTATTTGCCAATCAACTGGGGCATTTTAAATCTGATTTTGTAGTTATGAAAAGTAAAAATGGGGTTATCTTAATATATAAATTAAACTATATGCATATTAGAGACCTAGAAGCAAAGCTACCAAAGTCAATATGAATTATTTAGCAGGTATTAGTCTAACTTGATGTAAATTGTAGTCTTTTTAGTGACCTATTGTAGGAGAAATGTAGTCAGTGATTTAGAGGAAAAAATTAAGACTTTTCATCACCTGAGTAATGTTTGGTTAGAAAAACTCTGCTGAACGTGATCTGTTTCAGAAATGTTTGCCCCGTGTCCAAACAGCTAGTTCCATTCCACTGCTGCTTTTGCACTTCTTTGTTTTCTTCTGCCAGCCAGACCACTGATGGACTGCTTACCTAGCCGGAACTAATCACATCTGACTGCTATCTGTCACTGTCAATTACACACTATGTGCCTCTTGTCCTTCTGCTACCATGCAGTGTAAAAGATCCTACTGCACATCCTCAGAAGACACCTGCTGAATGTGTGCAGAGAAGTTATTTTGGTGGAGCAAAAGCACTGCTGGCTATAAGATGCAATGGTTTCATTTATGCATTTGTTTATTTATTGATTTCACCTGCTTATTCCTACTGAGTTGCATTAGTGAGAGGACTGGGAAGAGAGGTGGGTCTGTCTCAGTAGGTCATTCACTCACATCTACAGTCAGTCCTACTATTATCAGATTACCTGCTCTGCTTTGGAATTTAGGTGGGAATAAACATTGAGGAACCACAAATAGAAAGAACATGCAAGCACAGATCAGGATGGCCATGGTAATCAGACTGAGCATCATTTCAATACATATCAGCTCTCATTTAGGAGGTCATTCCATTGCAACTATTAATGATGTGTGTTAATAAGTGATAAACATGTGCTTAGTTTAATGCTAATTCTCATTGATCCCCAATTCAATGCACTACTGTCATAAATAAAGCCATAATGTGTGTTAGATTTTATTGAAGATCTCCATTTTAATTAAACTAAACTAAAATGATTGTAAAGTCCAGAAAAGTCAAGCCTGCTGAAATATTCAAAATGTTGCTGACAGCTCACTGTCATGTTTTCAGTTACCACTGCACAGATATTTAGGTATTCATCATCCTCATTGCATAAAGTACATTGAGCTGTATATGCTGTCAATTTTAGGCTATGTGAAAGAATCAAAACATGATATTTGAGAATTAAAAAATAGAATTATTTGAACATGTTGGAACCAGATGAATGAATTTGTTCTCCTTCACTTCAGTCCTTTTTGTTTTATCACCATCGAGTATATTTGATCTTCGCCTGTAAACTATCTTGACCATTTCTCTTCCTCATCCCCTCCTCTTCCTCTGCCTCACTGTCTGGCCCGTGCTGCATGTATGGGGGATGTCTGACAGAGACGGATTGCTTAGCCACAGCTTAAAAGGTGACTGCCTCCCTCCTTGTTCCCTAAAGCACTGGATCATTGGAATCCATCATGAGCAGCAGTGCTGGTCTCCACATTGACAGATCACATGGAATGGACAACAGATGGAAAGAAACAACAAAGAAGAAGAAATATATCTGACTGTATCTGAAAAAAAGTGTGATATCATAAGACAGGATGAAGGTGTGGTGGTGCAAAAGCTGAAGAGAACCAACACAGTGGAGCAAAGTGCTGAAGAGTTTCACCTCTGGTCAGAGAGGAGTGTACTGGGGGCTGGGCAGCAATGTGAATGGGGGGCATTTATCATTATTGGCTCATACCTCCATCCCTTGCTCAGCCTGACATCTATCCTACCGTTGACATAAATCATAATTTCTCCATAATAGATCCTCTTTCCGCCAGGGAGGGGAGGACGGTGCTGTATTATCGATTTGAGTCTCTCCTCGCTCCTCGTTCCCACACTTCGGCTCAGTACAGTGATGCATAATCATTATCAGACATCACTGATTTGGAATTTGTGGGATGCTAGGTAAAGTTTGTTTGAATATGGCTTAATTTGAATGCATGATAAACAAAAGGTGAGTAAATCATACTGAGTTTGCACAGATATTTTCTTCATTTTTGTTGGAGCCTGTAAGCAACAAATAACCATTAGAAAAAAGAAGAAAAAAGGTTTTTTTTTCAGCAGGTGTTTTTGTGAGCCTACAGGACCAAAGGAATGTGCTTAACCCCATGCTTCAAGTGTAAACACGCAGATTCCAGCTCCATAAGAAAGTGGCTATATTGTGGCTATTTATTAAAATCTCAGACTTCAACAAAATGCTCTCATAAACCTTAAAGTTGATAAGCAGTGAACCTGAGGAGACGGATCACTTTCACTCTGAGCTGAGTATAAAACATTAATAATCTCATTGTTTGAAATTCAGGTTCATTTGTCAGGTACTCTACATTTTAACCATTAGCATACAGTGCACACCACTGTGCACCTGGAGGATAATTTGAGGTGAGGACCAACTAATAGTAACAAAGGAAAATTAAATTTATAGGATAGTTGAGTTACTGTAAATGATTCATGAGTTTAATACATAAAAACAGTTAGCAGTTTCAATAGTTATCACAAACTTGGACATTTGTTGTTCAAAGGACACTGTGGAGCCACATACACATACATTGCAAATACGAATCAATATCTCTACCTGAATCATTAAAACTCATAAATATTTAAATTGAGATCCTTTTATAATTAAACATTAAAATTTCATATGTTCTTTAATATGTTAACCAGGAGGCACTAAAGGACTATATTTTACAAGTGTCTTGATTAATCACTTACCAGCAAATGCTTTTTTGAAGAATACTATAATTAGTCATTCTTTGTTTCAATTGTGGCTGAAGGTACATGAGGAAAAGCTGAAGAAAAATTCCACAGGGGGAATGTGATTCTTTATTGAACAAAAATTTTATATTTATCTCTACAGTCTTCTGCCAAAGAAGTTGATATATCCTGATATTTGTCCTCTGTAAGGGTGGTTGAGCTCTTCTGTCTCTATTTGTAGAAACAATTTCAGTTGGTTATAACAGCTGAGTGCTAAATGCCTCACATTTAAAGTTTTTATGCAATGAAACACTCTTAATCCCTAAAACGGGGCTTAACTTGTGAATACTCAATTACTCTTTACACCAGCTTTCACATTGTACGTACAATTCAGTAAAATCAGTAGTGAATCACCAGTGTTATATGAGTGTGTTAGTTTATTTATTAGCCATATAAGACAAGTAACTAGCCTCCATTTGGAAAGCAATTTCTAAATATTACTTGATTCTGGTTATTTACTCTTCTTTACTTCCAAAATGACTGTTTTTATGTTTTATGAAATCTCTTCTTTTCCATGATGATTTTTCCGCTTTGCTGCAGTTTTTACTTTTACAGTATTTTATCCACACATATTATAAGCATTACAAAAACCATGTAAATACATAATTGTTGCATTTAGATATGTAGTTAAAGATGTTCATGAATCCCTTAAGACTGCCTCAAAAGCTATTTTTTATACCATGAAATTCTATAACCAACAATGATGAAAATGGAGTATCTCACTTTTTTGTTCTTGTTTTTTGCTGTCATGACATTCCAATTGCAATTTTTTTCCCTCATAATGTCTTTTTTTTTTTTTTTACTTTAACTTGCTTGTCTGTTTCTACAGTTATTGGATGAATGTCTCCTGGGCAACGAGCTGCATCGGCTCCAGCTCTCCACCACGCGGCACTGGATAAGATGGTACGGATAACAGATGGATGGTTTCATGGAGTCCTGAATAGATTGCTGGTTCATGATCACACTGGTATAACTATTTAACTCAAAGTTGATTAATGTAACATGTGATGACAAACCATAGCTGGCAAGGAGAAAAGCCTGTGAAGATGATGAGCTGGGGTAGATTCCTGACATGTCTGGTTAATGACGCCCTGGTTTAACTACATACATGGGGATTAAGTACTGCATGAGGCCCATACAGATAGAGCCTAAATAAATGATTGGAGGGTTAATTGCAGTGTTCAAGGCTTGTGATGATGGACTGTATTACCCTAATGATAAAACATGAGTGTCTCCTAAGATCCTTCACTGGAAGAGCCATTTTGGCCTTCAGAGTTAAAAGCCCAGATCGCCACACTCTAACTGTTACAGCTCTTCCCAAGATGTCCTAATTAGGAGACAAAGACGCATTTGTTTGATACAATTAACCAAGATCTTGCTATTAAAATTGTCATAATGGGAGAGTGGATACTTTGGGCAACCAGATTCCTGTTGTGGGACTATATGGGTGCTACAAGGGGTCCATTATGATGTACACTGTATCTTAAGTGTAGAGAGAGCAAGATGGGGAAAGGGAAAAGGTAAAGGGAAAAGGGAAAGGAGACTAGCATAATGTGTTTTCTTGAACATGCACGCAATCTAATTTCTAAAGCATGAAGACGTTTGCATCACCAGTGATGGAAATTTATTCTCTAATGACCAGACATTGGCAGAGCGAAGCAGCACATATGAACCTGTCAAAGTCCAAAGTAATCAATGAAATTTGCATATTAATTTAATCTGAATTGTGAATTGTCTTTTCCAGTAAAACAACCCTGTGAATGTTATCATTTGTAGCATCATGGGGGCTTAAGACTCTTGCCATTATGATTGATGTGAGGTACAGAAGATATAAACAGTCTGAACCAGGGGGTCCCAGTGTTTTTTCAGCTTGAGAACCAAAAAAATAAATTAGTCTTTTATCAGGATGTATCTTTATTATCAGAACCCAAACTTCCAAAAATACACCATGAACTGCCAAAATGTACTATTATACACTTCTGAAAAACACAGCACAGCATTAATTTAAATATATGAAATGTGTTTAAACTTGTTGTTAAAGAACATAACAGCAATAACATTAAGACAGCATTAAGTTTTTCACAACCTCTGCAAAATGTACATACATACATTCACATATCAGTATTGTGTTCTACTATGCCAATGTGCTCTCCAAGCTACAGAACAGCTCAGAAGCACACTCCTTAAGTGCACAAGCACAAAATTTTGCCAGCTGCCTTGTGTCTCACATTTGAATGATAATGAACGAAAGTCACTCAGTGAAGCAGTGAAAAGGGCTATAGAGAAAAGAAATCAGAGCTTTTGTCTCAATGCCTGAAATTTCCTTTGCACAAGGTTGCCAGCTACTGCAACACAGTTTTAAAAATATTTACTGATTAATATAAAAAGGTAAGGACATGCACTCTCATTAACATTAAGGGTGGGAAAAATAAAAGATAAGAAAATCCAAGGTTTTGTTGTTAGTTATCTTTTCTGTTCTCTTGCAGCAACTTATTAAATTGTCATGTTTTCTGAATAATGTTATGTGTAGTGATATAATACATTGTCTCTGCCAGAGTATTTTAGGTAAAGACGTGATCCAAAATCAGCACGCTCTGCTTGAAAATCACTAATTCAAAGCAGGAGATGTATGATCTTGGGATTGTAGAAGCCTCA
>JAPZDZ010000006.1:7389328-7399485 GCA_029783805.1 Acanthurus tennentii | reverse complement strand
CTCATATTAAAAAAATCAATTATCTCATTCTTTTTTCATCCAATTGGCCATAAAAGAAAGGAGTAACGAGTGGAACATTTTATGTCAAATACTCACAAGTCACCTTATGTGGTCAACAAAGCATAATACAGCAAAATAAAATTCATTATAGAAATGATCAAGTGATGGCAAAAGCATTTATAATACTGCAAAGTTTAAATACAAACAATGCTCCAGATATAGATTAGAACATAAGTGGGCCATCAAAGTACTGAAACTGTCAAAGTACTTCAGTCACACAGAAGAATGGAAGATAGGAGGTGTTAGTAAATGGGAGGGTTATTATTGCAGATTGTGGTGGCTAAAGCCTGTTGCCTCTCCACCTGCTCACCTCTAATGGCAGTTTACAGAACGTTTACCCACAAGAGTCATAATTTGCTCTAACAACCATAATTATACCATTTATTTTTTAGACAGTATGTTAAATGGGACTGTCAGCATCTCTCATCATAACTTGTTGTGGTTTCTGAGGAAAGGATGTGGCTGGATTGTCACCAAAAAAGCATAACATTTCAGCCATAAAGCATAGAGGTGTCTACAATTTTGTGAGTGTACACTGAAAGTAGGGCGAGTGCCTTTCTCTGGACAAAAGAAGTTGACAAGAGGGTGAACAAAAGCCGGCAACAGCAAATGGATTGTTACAAGAGTCATGTCAATAGTCTTCAAACAGGTTGTTTTTAAGCAACTTAAGAGTTACAGTGTCAGTTGTTTGGAATAGGTTTGAGTTGGTTATTTGCATGCATCTCTACTTAAGGAAACATTTTTGAGTACTTAATGTTATGAAATTAAATCAAGCAAAGCAACAGCTGTTTCATTTAAATGGAAATGGGCTTAAGTTTTATAAAATTCCCTTAGAATTATTCCAATTCTGTGTTTGTGAACAATTCATCACTACGGACTGGCTGAATTTGCACCGTTATACAACCTGCTCTGTGCAAAAACCACACTTTTTCTATTATTTGTATATTTCCATCCAGACCAATTCATTTGTCTGCCCTTGTATGGTTCATACAGCACTCGAGTCAGCCCTGTTTCTTATTCACAGGATGAAAGCTCTCTGCCTCTAATAATGGATAAACAAACAAGCATGGCCAGCCCGATGTGTATCAGTTCATAATTTAATTACATTTCAATGGAGAGCCCTGCAGGCATAAGAATAACCAAGCGGGTGTGTTGTTGTCAATGTCATGCACTGTTTGGTATATTAGGATTGTGAAGAAATTGAGCTACTCTCAATTCCACAAATAATCTAGTGCTGATTTTGTTTTCAAAGCTATTTGGTTTCCATTGCAGCGCTACTGCATATACTAACCTTGTGAAATTTTGTATTTTTTGGTCAAGAATTGTTAAATGTGACGAAGAGGATATGAAAGAGTTACTGAATTACTCTATAAAGGAATTTGATAAGTAAACTATGCCCTCTTGTATAAGAAAGTAGACCTTTTGAGCATGACAACAACAAAAGGTAGCAACAGCCTATATTGCTGTTTATGTATGCGGCTCTGTTTGCATTAGTGTTGACCTTTTGGCTGTGAATACGACTTCCACACACTCTGCGTGCACTGGTGTGAACGGACAATGATAAGCTGCTCTGGCAGGCATGTTTCTGATAAACCAGCAATCTCCCAAAGGCCCTTAAAATGACCCTGACTTCATTTACATGATAGTATTGCCGAAGTGTCTGTGTGAGCATGCTGGGGTCAGATCAGTGCACTGTGACATTATGGAAGCACATTGGTGTTTGGGCGAGCAGGAATGGAGGGCTGAGGTGAAGGTACATACCCTGAGAATGTAAGTATGACATTCCTGTTATATAGCTTTCTCATCTGAGAGGAGTAGACACGATGCACAGTGATGTAAAAAAAGACACGGCTTAACAGTCTACTAACACTATTTTGGAAAGATTGCATAGCTTGAAACCAATTAAATTATTTGGCAGATCTTTTACGTGAACAAAGATGATTGAAGATTATTTTGTTCTACAAGTGTATACTCTTCTTTGAAGGAAGATTTACAACTGTCTTTAGGCTTTAAACATACTATATCGTTTCATTTTCCCAAACATAAAAACTTGGACTTAGACTTGGGTTACTGTTGGAAACCTAACAAAGAACACTGCTGATGAGGAAATGTGACAATGTTCAAGCAGAAATGAGCACCTTGGGCTCTACAAGGTGCTCGTAAGAATGTGATTCCCCACAGTAAATCACTGACAGACCAACAGAAATTTGACTCAAACCAAAAGAAAGTTAGGAAGTCATTGGGAAAAGAGGTTACACTCTGATAAGAGAAAGAAAGTAGCAGAGAAAAGAATCACTCTATTTTTCCACTTTTTTTTCCAAAGAGTTTTAAATAGAGGACAGACACATTTTCAACACACACTTAAGACAAACATACGAACAGAAACACAGACAGCCAACTGAAGGTGTTAACTGTCTGGATGCAATCAACCAACTAAGCACTGACAGCCCAACCTCTTATAAGCTCTCTGCCAGGCTGATTACCATCAGTTGAGGGAAACATCCCAGGTGAACCCAATAGACTCTGATCCCTGAGCCCAGTGAATGAAACCTGTGTCCTTGATTTAAGAGTCTCTGTCCATAACAGTATGGAATTTCTGCTGCCATTGTTCTCTTAATCAAAATATGAAAACAAGAGATGTAGTTGATAACCTGTGAAGCAGCCAGCAGTCACCACCAGGTAAAAAATCTGACAATATTCGCAAAACAAGAAAATCTATCATAAGTCATTTTAATGTCATGTTTAGTCTCATTTTTTATGTTAAAATTTAGCTGACATATTTCAGATTATACAGTGCATAACACCAAATATATAGTTGTATTCGGACATCTTACTGGGTAAATGTTACACATTTTAAGAGTTGTGACTGGACTAATTAAAGCTTAGCTTTTTTAATGCAAACCTATTTTTCTGTTATTTTTGTAAGACTGCACAGAAAATAATCACAAGTGGATTGATGTCCCTGAACATCTTTTTTGAGAGGGAATCATCAAATTATTTCCAGTTTTGTTTTGATTTTATTTACATTGTGTCCATAGAGATAAATCAAGTAGTCAAGGTGTCCACTGGCTCCAAAGTTGATAACTTTTGGAAGACACATTATGCAGTCATGCCTCATTAACACACATGCAAAAACTCACTTCGTGAAGTCCATTTTATTTCTCTCTTTAATATGGCTTTATTTGGTCTTTTTCTTGAGGACAGTTGTTATTCTTGAAATGTTTATTCTCACTTTCACCTACTAAAGTATGACAAGTGCCAACACACTGTCATCAAGCACTGAATCAAAGTTCTTTCCCACTTCCCACTCAGTGTTAATTTGCCTCTTTCATCTGAATTATATCCTCAAGATTAATAGCATATGTGAAAAAAGGGCTTCCTTTCATCAGAAATACTGATGGACTGAAAGGGGCCACTAGATGGGCAGAGGGCGGACAGACGGAATCTTGAATAATGGGGTCGTACACAAAAGCATCCAGTATATCTGTCAAATCAGTCAAAGCTTCCACAACACACTGATCCATATGAAATGCATGAAAGCTTTGAAGCTATTATAGCTATTCATCTGGACCAGCTAAGAAACAATATTAAAATTTTGTGAATAACTGGTTGTATAGTTGACATGCATTGCCAGTCCAAACCTAATAAAAAGGAGCTGATTCCTACATCTGCTATAGTGGCAGCTTTATCTTTTTTACAGGAAGGGCCTGAAAGCAAAAGATTTGAAATGTTTTTGAGTAAATAAATCAGTGTTTTTATCATAAACATTTAGCTGATGTTCCAAAGGCACTTGCTTTTTTTCTTCAGACTGCATGTGATTTGCAGGCTTACGTGTGTGTGTGTGCAGACATATGAGATATACTTCATAAGCCCATGCTGGGAGACAGTGCCTGTGTCCTGCACGTCATACTTAACGCCATAGAAGGGGGATCAGAGCTCAGCCAGACTGGGTTACACCCATGCAGAGCAGGGGGTCTTTATGCACTTTCTTGATCCCTCACTCTCTTCCCATTTGCTTCCCCCTCCCCCTGCCATGACAGCATGATTAACCATCAGGCGCACAATAGGGGCACATGTCCCCATAGCCATGACCAGCTCCCTCGGACCTGTATATCCTAATAAGGATTAGGCAAGAAGTTAACAATGAATGAAGAAGTCCTTCAGGAGCTGCTAATTCTATTCTGCTCTGTGTCACTTTTCATCCAAGGCTATTCAAAAAACTGTGTTTGAACATAAGGTATAATCCTCTTAAATATCAAAGGTGGACAAATCATATTAATTTAGACATTGCTTCCCCAGGCCCAAGGGCACATTATGCACTGAACACTAAGACCTAACCTCACCATCTGCCTCTAACCTGCCTTTGATTGACACCCCAGTGCACTCTCGCTCAACTCAGTTTTCTCATGATCTCTATATATTTTTCCCCCTGCACTTGATGTTTTCAGTATTTCACTGAGAAATTTCACTGGAAAATATAGGATATAAAAGGGTATATACAATTGTAGTAGTAGAGCAGTACATGTTTTAGGGGATATAGAATCAGAATACCTTATACTGACCACAGACATTTGGCATAAATATGTTCTACTTTGCTGCTTTTAATTAAAGAAAAGCTAAAAATATCTGCTCTGTATAAATCTGTTTGTTCAATTGAATAAATAATAAAACTAAAAAACATTTTTACAAGGATGCAATTAAGAGCTTAAACACAACTAACACAAGGTTATAGGTTACAAACTTTTACAAAATTTAGCCTGATTGGATCTTTAAGACATATAGGAAGTTAAAAATATAACAGTACGGATCAAGATTAGAGGGATATCAAGTAAAAGCATATCATCAGCATCTTTTTTTTGTTCTTTCTGTCTTGTTTACAAATTTGGGCCCATTTGTGCAATCAACTTTATTTCTGTTTAAATTTTGTTAGCCCTCTGCTGGCCTCTCATAGAGGTGGCACACACACTCTGACATAAATTAGCCCCAGATTGACTGATACTGCTTCACCCCTGGGAGTTCATGTTCAAAGGAGTCTCTGACTTTTCTTCTCTCCTCTTTTCTTCTGAAACACTACCTCTGGTTGGCTTTCATTCCAAGCTTTGCCCTTGTCACTCACCTGTCTGTGAGACATCAGGCTTTTTCTTTGTCTGACGGACAAGCGCTTGCAATGTCTGATGGAGTAATTTGCCACGAATGTTAAAAAACATGACTGATCAGAGAAATGTCATCCAAGGTGGTGGAGAATACTTGAGTGCTGTGGAAGGAGACAAGAAGTCCATTTCCATTCATCACAAGTGCTGACAGATGCTCCCAGTTCTCATTTTCCATCTTTCTAGAGGTCCGTCAGCTCATTAATGCAGCAATGCAGTGCTACATTCTCCAAAGTTTGATTTATCTGCTACTTGAAACTGATGCTAACCACCACTTGAGAAAAAACCCTGCACATTTATGTGTACACATTTTTTTATGATTTACAATCTGTTGGCTTTAAACAATAAGATTTAAACGGTAAGATATGGACCAAATAATGCAAAGTTAATGATGGTGTAAGTTGTTTCACATTTGTTGTATTAGCTGTGGTGCAAAAGGCTGGTTTGTTATTTTAATCGGAGTTTGCTGTTTATTACAATCATGAAAAATGTCTTATTATTAAGCACAAAAAATTGTTATGGGCTCATATCTGCTACACTACTGTGAGGCTAATATGTCTATCATTGGTGGAAAACATTTTTTTCCTCAAGTGATTTTGCACTTATTGGTTACATCTGATTCAGAACCAGTAGTCATCTCCAGTCTCACAGTAGATGATGGTCTCTACCATAAAAGCAATGTGATTCACCCTGTGCAATATGATACATCGCTTGCAAATGATATGCATGTATTTACACCAACCAGAGTAATTTGACTGCAACAAAGATGCAATTTACATGAATGACTAATATACACAAAACCAATCTTTTTGTTCACACAATGTAACATTTTGGGGGATCATACCATGCCAATCATGGATTATTCAAGGTTCAAAAAGGAAGAATTGAATGATGGGTGTTAACAGTTTTCGGTTGCCGACAGGAAAGACGTGTTTGATATCACACAAGGTACACAACAGATGCAGCAGGATCAAGTAGCGTAATCCTCTGAATGAGCAATAGAACAAAGGATTATTTTAGAGGATTAATGGAAATTAAAATGGAAATCTTACATCATTCAAACTCCATCCAGATGAATATATTAATACTGTGTTGGTAAGAAAATAGTTATGCTTTGTGATAATCTTAATATTCATTGTTTGTATGATTATTAATCTGTTATGGTGCTTTATGAGGTATTATTAGTATATTTTTTTCATAATACTTGCTATGCAGCTGCTTTTTCATACTGTGCACTCTGTAAGATTATTAAAGGTACTTTAATTTACTCTTAAAAGAAAATTGTAGGGAAAAAATTACTAACAGATGATTATTTATCACTTAGGTTTCAGTTATTTTGTTAAAGTAAAAGGAAGTTAAAAGTTCTCCATTTCCGTAATATTAAAGTAAAAATATGAAATTAGTTAAGTCAATTTTGTCATTTTTGAATATGTTTAAAACAATGGCGAGTATTGATTTTAAATCCTCTTAGATATTTAAACGCAACTTATTAGAAAAGCAAAAGTAAATGTTGTATATTTTGGAGCATTCATATGCTATGGTCATTGTAATATAAAAAAATAGATAGAAAACATCAGGTGAAAGCCTCCTCAGAGTACCTATACAGACAAAAAATTAAGCAGCCATGAAAGTGTGATTTGACTGCTTTCTGTCTAAAGGAGCACAAGTTCTTGAAGATGCAGAGGATGAGAGAAATCCATACACGACGCAACACTCAGAACCCAACACAAAGCACCTCAACCAAAGGCCATCCCCTAAAGTCTGCTCTGACCCTGAAATGACCATATTCAGTTATTGTTCCCTCATCTCCCAAGAGAGGATAAGACCGACACAGAATTGATTGTGTCTTCACAATCTGGAGATAGTCATTGATTTTACCTCTTCTTTTCAAAAAACAGGGACAATTTGGCACTGGCAGATACATCTTCCTTTTCTCCTAAGCTTGGCAAACCCAAAAGCTTTCTGGGTAAACAGAAATGTAGTTTTATGCTTGATCACCTACCTCATGCTTGGGTGGAAATGAAAGAGGCACAGTCCCAATTACTTTTGTTTGCAGAGAAAAAGTCAAAGAGTGGATCAACCTTGCTATCAGCCCTGCGATATTTAGAAACTGGTCTCTGTACAGAGACCTTTCCCCTTCCCCAGGGTTTTGAGTCTGATCTCTGACAATTCCTGATGGGAGAATACAGCGTCAAGGCTTATTTTATCTGTCAGAGAGAGAGTAGCCAGCAGGTGAGCTTCCACCAGGAAGAGCTGATCACTTGTCCTGCGATATTATCGGGGGTCAAATGTGAAGAGTCAGTGATTTTCACACCTTCTACTGGGCTCTATCTTTTTTTAATTCTCACTCAGCCCTTGTGGGAGCTGGAAGGTTGCAACTGATCAACTGCTCGCAAATAGCTTTATTGGCATGACAGAGGAAGTATGCATTCACTGCATTCACCAGACTGTTTGAGCAATTTGTGGACATGGCTATTTGAAGAGTTATCACATACAGCATATGACTAATAGGGATTAAAAATCAGGCTGATATGAGATCGTGTATTTAATTTATGTTTTTATTTAATTTGACACAAGGAAAAATATGTCCTAATTATGTTTAACCAGCCACTTAGTGACTTCAGGAAGTGATCAGTTTAGTTAAATTGCAGTTTTTAAGGTAGTATTGATTAATGCTCACACAATTCAGCTTACAAGAAAGAAAGATGGTCATAAGAAGAATTGTTAGTTTGATAAATTGTTGTCTTGGAAAATGACCCAAATTACAGTAAATAAACAATTAAAGAATGCTTTAGATTCCTCAATTTTTCATTTGTTAATTCAAAATGTAAATGTAGTTTTTGCCAAGAAGATGAGACCTATATGGTGTTATATTTGATCCTTATGGTGACAGGGACAGAGTGTTAGGTGCAAGTCTTTCCCCCTGCCTTCTTCTTTAAGTGTTTAACTGGCAGGTAAAGATGCATGTAAGGGGAGCTGTAAGACTGTAAGAGGGTATGGATAAGGAGCAATGAGGGTACCAGAGCTGTGTTTCAAAAGTGTTGTATTATGAACATATGTCTTAGTCAAAAGGCATGAAAGCATTGAGGTTGGCAGACACTCAGGGCTGTGATCAGCTCTTCTAATGTGTCAGTCCATTAACACTTTTCTCTGTGCTTTCCCCTGACTCTCATCACCCAGTGCCCTGCTGACTCTGGCTTTCTGGCAGTTCATAGGGTGATCAAATGTAAATTGAAGGATATATTATGATTTAGATTATTTCAGATTCACACCGTGTCTCTGGCTAAAGAGAGTCACATGTTATTATCTCGACTGATTACAATATGCATAGTTTGTTTTTCAGAATTTATTGTTATACATCCACACTTACATCACAATTGATAATGTGACATCCACCTTGACATTACAATTTATTTTGTGATATCAACATTGTATTTTTAAAGTTTGAAAAAATACATTGTTGCTGCTGCCAGCAGTTGTTGAAAACAAGGGCAGCTGCAGATACTGCAGTCTTGGCTTCCAGGAGATTCTCTGACTAAGTGGGCTCTATTGTGCGAAGTTCAGAAAGGAAATCTAAAAAAATTGCTGCAACAGACATTTTTATTTTTTTGTTTTTTTTTAAATCAAAGTATATTTCAAAACATCAACTTTGACATCAAAATAATATGTTGTAAAATCACAGTTCATTTTGTGACATTGATTGTGACATCACATATCATTAGTGACATCTCAGTTTGATGTGTGACATCAGCCATTACATCACAAATAGTTGTATAATGTGAATAATGACATCATAATTCATTTTGTGACACCAACTGTGATGTCATAATTGACTGTGATTTAAATGGTGACATCACAATTGATTTTGTGACTAATGACATCAAAGGTGTAATTAATTGTGTTGTCATAGTGACATCAAATAGTTGACTTTGTGATGTCATCAGTGACATCATGGTTTCATCACTGACTGAAACTATTTGATGTAATTAATGTTACCAATTGACTCTCTTTGATCTCAGTGATGTCACAATTGTAAGCCCTTTGAAGTCATTGATGTCACCAATGGACGCCCCTTGATGTCTTTCATGTCACTAGTTAAAGCCTGTGATGTCATTTTTGTCACTTATGAAATCCTATGATTTAATCGATTTAACCAATGGAAACATTTGATGTCACTGATGGATGCCCTTTGATGTCATTTATGTCAACAATCAAAAGCCTTTGATGATTTTGTCCTCACCAATGAAAGCTTTTGATGTTATTGATGGATGCCCTTTGATGTCACTGATATCGCTAGTAAAAAGGCTTTGATGAATTAGATTTCACCAATTAAAACCTTTGATGTCATTGACGTAACCATTGGAAATCTTTGATGTAATTGATGTCACCAATGGATGCCCTTTGATGTTATTGATGTCACCATTAAAAAACTTTGAGGCAATTGATGTCATCAATGAAAGGCTTTGATGTCTTTGATGCCACCAATCAAAAGCCTTTGATGATTTTGTTCTCACCAATGAAAGCCTTTGATGTCATTGATGTCACGTGTTGGAATGTTTGATTTGTCCATTGGTCAAATCAAGGACATTATAGCCTTTCATTGGTGACATCAATTGCAACAAAGTTTTTCATTGGCGACATCAAAAACATCAAAGGGCATCCGTTAGAGACTTCAAATGTTTTCATTGGTGACATCAATTATTTCAAAGGTTTCCAATGGTGCAATCAATGAGATAAAAGAGAGTCCACTGGTTACATCAGTAACATCAAAGGGTTTCTAGTGGTGACATCAATGACAACAAAGGTTTGTAAACAAAGCCGTTTCATTGGTGACATCAATAACATCAAAGGGCATCAAAGGGTGACATCAATGATATCAAACGGCATCAGTGACATCAAAAGGTTTCCATTGGTGACATCAATGACATTGTAGGGTTTCACTGGTGA
>JAPZDZ010000006.1:7363272-7375511 GCA_029783805.1 Acanthurus tennentii | reverse complement strand
TTCGAAAATTAAGATTAAAAAAGAAAAATAATAATAATTTATTGAAGAAACAACAAAACACGCAGGGCTGTAGACATAATTTTCTTTATAACATCAGAATATACTGCATAGGTGTAGAGTAAGTAGGGCTAATTTTTACTGAACGTGATTGTTATGATGGACTTGCGCCCATAATGTGATTATATTATAACTGTACCGAGGCCTGTGCTATTTTATATTATATCCCATGCTTTTATATATATTATGTACTCTATACTATATATTGTTACACACTGATAATTAGTAAACAATATTATAGGGACCTCAAAACAGTTAATATGATATTGTTTGAATTAAATTACCTTCAGTAAACGCCAGATTTCTTTTTGGACATTGTCTATAGCAGAACTGAAGTCAGTGTAAGTCTAACAAACTTTCCCCTCACTGTTGCTCTTCCTCCTCAACAGGAGGTTTGGGACCAAATGTGACGGATGCGCCCAGGGGATCTTACCCAGTGATCTGGTCCGCAGGGCAAAGAGCAAAGTGTTTCACCTGAACTGTTTCACCTGTGTGATGTGTAACAAGCAGCTGTCCACCGGAGAGGAACTTTACATCCTGGACGAATTCAAGTTTGTCTGTAAAGAGGACTATCAAAACAACAATGGAAAAGACACTATTCTTCTTTCAGGTGATTAGATATTGTTTTTAAATATTAATATCAACAACAAAAATATTATTATTATTGATATTATTATTATTTTTTTTTATCACTGTTGTTGTTGTTGTTGTTGTGCTTGTTCTCGTTTTGTTTTTAGCAGCAGCAGATTTTCAGTTCTAACCTTTTCTCTAACAAAATTATTTAAGATATTTCAGAACGTCGAAGTAGCCTGTTCTTGATATTAATCTCATTTTGTCTAACATACATTTCACATGCACCTATGAATTTTTTTAATTTTCTAGGTTTTTCTTGTGATTTTGAGTCACAGATCCATCATGTGCTAATGTATCTTATTCTCATGACAGTCACGACGTGCAGCGATCCGAGTCTGTCTCCAGATTCCCAGGACCCGCAAGATGATGGGAAGGATTCAGAAACGGGACATTTATCTGATAAAGATGGGTGCAACAACGAGAACGACGAGCAGAGTGCCGTCGGGAAACGACGCGGGCCCCGGACCACTATAAAAGCCAAGCAGCTCGAGACCCTGAAAGCGGCGTTTGCGGCCACGCCGAAACCGACGAGACACATCAGGGAGCAGCTGTCACGGGAGACCGGCCTCAGTATGAGAGTAATCCAGGTAAAAGGCACAAAAAAATAAAAACTAAATTGTTTTAAAAAAGAGTTTCAGTTTATTTTCTGCACCGAATAATTAAGATTACAAAGGTTGTCGGACAGTCCGAACCCTGGCTAACGTGTTCAAAACACATCGAAAAGCCTTTATGGGAATACGCAGAAAAAAACTCTTTTTCACTGAAGGCTCTTCGTTTGCTACATTAAAAGACTTTCAGACTCTTATGGGACGTCTGACCTTAATGTTCTACTGATTTGTTTTCTTATTGCTCAGACTGTACTTCCAAACCAGTTTTCCATTTTCCCTTTGTGCCCCTGAAACCCCTTTTTAAAATGTATGGACATTTTTTAAAAAATCCCCAGAAATGTTCTGATGGATTCACGCATTGTTTTCGATATTAATAATAAGCATGCTTACAAAACAGTTTTAACACATTTCTAAATCAGCCAACTCATTCCGACTCTTGGGAATAGTGGTATTTGTGCCCCGAGCTGCATTTAAGGTTTTGTGACAAATTTCAAAAAGGCTGAGCCACAGAGAAAACAGTCACAGTGAGTAAGCATTGCACACAGATAAAATAAAAGTCAAGTTATTCGCCTATTTCAGGGAACTTAAATTTATAATTTCAATCTAAGAAATCGAAGATTTCAATTTTCACGCAGCAGGGAGCTAAGAAATGTTTGCTGTTTGATATGCTGATGTGAAGCATGAGCAGGTGTGAGAGGACGTCTTTTCTGACGGTATGTCTGCTCTTCTCTGCTGCTTGTCATACAATAACTCCCCCCATCCGCCCCCCAACACCACCCCACACACAAACACAAACGCACACTTTGCTTTGTCCAAAAGGTTTGGTTCCAAAATCGGAGGTCCAAAGAAAGACGCATGAAGCAGCTGAGCGCTCTGAGCGGCCGAAGACACATGTTTTTCCGCGGCCAGAGAAGGATGAGATCGCTGGGAGAGAGACTGGAACATGAAGAGCTCGGACATTTCTCTTATTATGGAGGTGAGCTATGGTTTGGGGAGGTAGGATTAATAATATTTTTGATATTTAAAGTTGAAAGTCTTTTTGATAAATGGGGCTTGCTAGAATGTCAATTAAAAGTGCTTCTTCAAGTTGCTATGTAATTCAATTCAACTTGGGTGGACTTTGTTTTAGGGTTCTTTGATTTGTAATAAAACCTCAAGAAATTGCAAAAAAAAAAAGAAAGAAAAACTTTCAATGTTTATGCATATATTTTCTTTAAATATAATGGACTGATTCAGATATTTATATGCTGCAGAATATCCTGATGAATATTATGGCTCAGGAGGAAATTATGAGTACTTCCAAGGCCCACCACCATCCCAGGCTCAGACTCCAGCAGACTTAGGTTATGTGCCCACCTCCATCCCTGCTGGCACCCCACTAGGAGTCATAGACCACCCCCATCCTGGGCGCCACTGTCCTGGAGAGTTGCAGTGTTTCTCTGACACGGTATCCCATCATCCTTCAGACTCACCCAGTCCAGAACCCAATATACCCAGCTCAATGCAAAGCATCTCCAGTGAAATGTGTGGCCCCGGCACACCCTACACCACTGTGTCTCTCAGTGACAACGGATACACCAACCAGCTGTCACAACCCTCCTCAGAAATGAGCGAAGGCACTGTGTGGTAATCCAGCACACACTGAAATACAAGGACCACATGGATTTTGAAGGCAAATCAGTGCTCTTTTGTTATTTTTCATCTATTTAACTATTTATTTAATTATTATATTTATTTATTTATTTGCCCGGATTTCTGTTAAGCTCTATTTAACTATTTATAGATCTCTATATTTGTACGTTGGTATAATTGTTTATTGACTAGCCAATCAATAGATTGTTTTAAACAGTCCATGTGAATTTGACTCATAAATAGGCGACATTCACAGTGCTGGGGCCTCATTGATCAAGCAATAAACAAACACATTTATATGCTGCAGAAAGTGTTTTTTTAGTGTTTACAAAGCTGTTTCTGCCACATATTCGACTCGACTGTCCCTAAAATGTTAATGTTAAGGTGACATGATAGCAGTTTTCATCAGATTTTTTTCGGGTTTTAAATATACTGACACGTAGCACCCATCCAAGAGTTCATGTGTAATAATTTTATCATTTATAACGGATTATGATTGTGATGTTCAGTACATATGAGCAAAAACCTCTCTCAGGACCATGGAAATGTTGCTTCTGTTTTGTTTTTGTTTTTTGTTTTTCAGGCTTTTATTTTTATTTTTTTTATCATTTTTGTGCCAACGTGTTTGCCTTCAAAAGATATCTTTATAAATCTGACATTTTATATATGATGATTTGACTTAATCATTACACAAATTCAACAGATATATACGATAGTGGACAACTGTTCTTTACAGTCAACTGTTTACTTAAAGCTCCAGTATTCAGGTGTTTGATTGTCAGCACTGTAAAAATAACGACAAAAACAAAAAAACTCTTGATTCAAACAGACAGACAGACCGTTAAATGCAAACAAACCAAACTTTTGTAGCTGTTCTTTTCTCGTGGTCACTTACTGTTAGCTTGTTCTCATTAAAAATACAGACACTGCTAATAAACTGTTGCCAAATGAGTGTGCATCAAAATCCTGCACCTTTAGTTTTAAGACACAGCATTTTCTTTGTGTTCACTTCCTCTTTTAATTTTGTGGGGAGTAAAAACAGTCATTTGCAGCTCAGTCAGCTGAACAGTTGGACATTAAACCAGTTTTGTTTTTATGGATTCAAATGTTAAATTATTTACATTAAGCAGCAGTAGCAGCAATGTTCGTTTTATTTTGTTTTGGTTTTTTTTCATGAAGACATTCTTGATTGTTCCAATTAAATTCATGAGACTGATGTTTACGACCATTCACTGTATAATAAAATACATATTGATCACTGTTTTTTGTTTCACTTTGGGAAAAAAAAAACATGTTTTACCAGTTCTTTCAAGTGTGTGTTTTTTTTTAATTTTGCACAATTATAACAAACATAATTTATTAAGGCACTTAATCTTCTGAAATCATTTTTTACAAAATAAAATAATTACTTAAAGAGATTCCTTAGAGGTGATATGTAAAATATATAAACATCAGTCTACATTCGGTTTAAAGTAGACATCAATCCTGTACTTACACTACACAATACTAATTTGATTTCTATATAGACATTGTAATGTAATTAGTGCTAAAATCTTACATGAAGTACCTTCTAGGATACAATCAAATTTGCAAATTAATGTTCTAACTTTCATGGATACGCTCATGTGCCATCATCCTCTCAAAACTCATAGAGGACAGAAAATTTCATGCCTAACAATCTCAATTGGTTTAAAATAATTCAACATTAACCTGGGGTTGACTTATTAAAATGTTTAGGTCTTTTGGGGTTTTTAGGTCTCTGAGCACAACTGACGTTTCCATCATTTTGACCTATGTTCAGTCATTGTAACACTGAGTACTTTTTAACTGTTACAAAATACTAAAGAATAGCCTCCTTTTCCCAGAACGTTAATACTGCACACATCTTGACAAGGAGATTCAGCACTCTTAAATAAAATTTTATGGAGAGATTTTCTTTTTTTCTTTTAAAAAAAAAAAAAAAAAAAGAGCTGGCTATCCATCTGCTGCAGCACAGTCAACAAAACTCATTACTAGCAGTGTTTGCTAATCCAGACAAAATATCTCAGAAGCAGTCAATAATCCAAATCAAATCCAGGCACAGTTCGTCAGCATTCTTTTGGATTACTCTGCAAATGTTAGTGAGCTGTCAGCTTAGAAAAGGGGCCGATATCTGTTCAGTACAATGTGGAAAGAGCACACAGCACCGGAAGATTTAGACACAAAATTTGTGATTTTGGCTTAAAATTAATGTCTGTTGTTTTCTGGTTATCCAAAGGAGTTTACACTAATGTTCCTCAATCACTAATAACAAACAAAAACAACCCTTTTTTGCAAAAGAGATATTTTTGGTTGTTCAATCTGAGTATTATCAGTGCTTACTGTATGGGAGTGTGCATCTCTGCATGTGTGTGTTACATAATGCAAGGGGCTGTTTAATCAATCTGTCCATTTCTTTGGGATCTTAAGAAATGTTAAGAAGTGTTATTGCCCATTTGCATGTGCATATCATCCAAATAAGTCGTATTTTAAGTCATCTTATTTAATAGCAAAGAAAAAGCTGATGACATAAATATTTAGGTCAGAGTTATGGTTTTGAGAGAGCAGATTAAAGGAGGACAGGACAAATACTGAATATCAAGCCACTGAGCAGGGAAGCTGGAGGCTGAAGGAGCAGGTCAGAGGAGCAGCTTTGGTAAGGGTAATGAAACATAAACTGCATGAAAACCAAGATATGGATCTTTAATTCCTCCAAAAAGTTCCATGTGTAAAGTCTTTACAGTTGAATTTGATAACAAGCAAGCTAACATCTAGCACACTTCCCTATATACCTAAACATGCCTATGAACAGGTATTAAAGTATTTTCTGAAACAGCTGGGTGCTGTGATTTTTAACCAACAGTACTCAAACAGCAGTGCGTAGTTCATTTGGTGGGATCATTTACAGCAGTAAATTAGTAGAATTAGTGGGTATAATGACAAAAGGACCGGTGGACCGCTCTCGTAGGTAATTAAAGCTTACTTCCTTTTTTCTTGATAGATGCATTTCAAAGAAGAGTGCTTTGTCAATTGCGAACTTTGACAAAACTATTTTTGAGCCCCAAATTCAAGATGTCAAACTGAACAGCCATACTTGTTTTCCTCTTATTGGATAATTATGTTTAAAATTTCCTCTAAGGGTTTTTTCTGGTTAATTTAGATCAGATAAGTGCATATAGGGACTGCCATTGAGGCTGTTTGGCTCCAATGATCTATTATAACTTACTGTAAACAACTAAATATACTAGAGTAACCCTGATAATCATAACTTTTTTCTTGTAAATGGCTAATGGTTGGTGTGGATTTATTTGCACTACTTAAAACACTTAGTTGTCACTTGCTTGTCCATATAATTAAGTGAAAGGTGCAAATAATGGTGGAAAAAATAAAACATGTGAAGAGTCTTGGAAATGATGATTAAATGATTGAAATGCAATCATACCATATATATTATTCAGATTATATTGATAGATGCTAAAGGTAAACTAGTTCAGTTAAATTAGGTTAAACATCATTTCATATAAGAATATTTATATATATTTAAATATATTTAATGATTTAAACTGTCATTTCTGTTAATCAAAGTTAAAGCTCACAGTGTTTGAATATTTGGAGATAATGTTATGCTGCTAATCAAACTAATCCCTGTTTATCTGAACAAAATGCCATGATTAAGAGAGAGATTTGCAAGTCAAACACAAAGCCAGTAAATCAATTTACATCTAGCTGACAGTGATTATGGTGACTGTTGGATAAAACCATGCACAATAATGATTATTTGTCCTCTAAGGAGTGCTCTGTACATAGCATGGCTTTTTACTGTAAGCATAGTTCTGTTTTTAAAAGAATGTATATTGATTTCTCACATTTTAAACTCAGAAATGAGGATTTTTGTCAGAAAAGTGACTGCTTATCATTCCAAACTGAATAGAATAAAATGAGCATGCTAAAAGCTAATCAGCTGACTATCACAAGAGCATACATGGATTCTGACTACTAGTATGGCTTGACACTGGAACAGGCTGATAGCTACTTGGTTAGATGAGTACAGTTAGTCTCTTCATTGTTCTTCATTGTTCTGCTAAGGTATAGGCAGCTTAATTTGTTGTTTACACTCAGGTTAAAATATTATTTTTGCTCAGCTAGTTAGGAACATTTAAAGTAATTTAGAAAACATTTTTCTTTAATGATTTTAGGACCTTTTTTGTCACTCCTCCAACATGGTGCAGTGTGACAAAATGACAACTGCCCCACAGTGTTCATTGGGCAGTGATTCTCAAAGTGTGGTCCATGCACTCCTAGGGGTCTGCAAGGTTGCTCTAGTGGGTCCCCTAGCAAAGAGAAAACATTTATTTTCACTATTATTCCATTGATAGCTAACACAGCAGCAGAATGTATAAATATTTTGGTCATGTTTGTCATAAATTTTCTTTAATGAAACATCTAACGGCACCATTCTTCTCGAATATAGGACCCTGGAAAAAAAATCTAATCTAATTTTAAGAATGAAATTAAGAAATTAAGAATTTTGATTGGGGTGCTTGGATTAATTTGTGTCAGTTTAGGGATCCTTGATGCGAAACATTTTGAGAACCACTGCATTAGGCCACCACACTAATGGACTTCGACAGACTGTAGCAGAATAAAAAAGAATAAAATCTTGTGTCCAGCTCTCCTTTAGGCTTCCTTATCAGTTAACAAAACGAGAGATCGAAGACCTTTAACCTGAGTTAATCCATAATGTGAGTACATATAGACATAAATACAAACATTACAATATGTTATGACTGGATAATACTTTATTGTAATTTGAGATAGAAATCCTTTTTATTGTTTGAACTTAGATTTGGCCTTTCTGTCGTTACTGTACACTTTTAGTCACTTGCACAATCTGGCCTAATTCACTAATTTGACTCTTTCTTCATTTTTTTAGCTCCAGGCTTGGTAGTCCACTTTCTGCATGAAAAATCATTCACATATACAATTTTATAATCAATGCCCACAGTAATAGGATTCCTCTGGCCATGGGCAATTAATACAGTTTTTCTCTTTTTTTCTCCTTGCGCTGATCTCAAAGCTACGAGACATTGGCTTCTCCTCATTTACATATTTATTGCATTGGACTCAAATCTGGCGAGTGATTGATGTGGAGCCTGCCTCCTGAATTTTTAGCGGCCCATTATTATGAAAGAGAGGGAGGGGGCTGCAGCACGTCAGGGTACTTTTGATTAAAGTTGAAGAGGACAGAATTGTGAGTGTTCCCCACCTTCTTTCTTTTTCCTGCAGTGCTTAATCAGTAAGGGCCAAGTGCTGAGAGGATTTAAGCATGTTATAGATATTGACAAGTCATTCACTCACAAAAAGCCAAGTTGGATATGCTTGTTAAGATTTTAATCAGTTTTTCACTTGCTGTTAATTTTTTAGAGATGATGATGATGGCATAATGTGTTAAAATGGGACTATTTTCTGTTATTTCCTGAATTGCTCTGGTAAAGCATGGTATTATTATTCCTCATACATTTAAAAATGTTGATAATGTCCCATTATTAAGAAAATAACACTTTACATCCATAATGCAAATTGCCAAACTTTGCCAAATTGCCCATAGCATAATTGCATATAACATCATTATGAGATGTTTATAAGAAATCAACCATTTGTGATCTTGCTTTGGCAAAAGATTTTGTCACAGAGTGCTTTACATAGCAGACAAAAAGCCAGCATGCTAAATAATTATCTGAAATGCCAACGCAGGAGGATGTGTTTGCAACTCCATTAGCTTTACACAATGCAGGACGTTTTTTTTATGCTGTATTCCTTCACTTCACTTTGTGTGTGGTAATTGTAGTTTATAGGAACCCAGAGACAAAGACATGACACAGACAAAGCTTTTCTCATTTGCAATCAAGCGCGTAATGTTCAAGTATGGAAAAGCTCTGCTCTGCAAAATGTACGTGTGCATATGTGTGTGTAATGGGGTGGACGACCAAGTTGGAGGCGTGAAGGGGGTAGCGGGGTAGGGGGGGTTGGGCTCATCAGCGTCTGCCGGGTCCACACCTCTGCTGCTTTGTACTCCAATGATCTTTTTCCCCGAGCCATCAGAATGAGCACGCCGGGACAAATATTTTGACACTAGTGTCAAAATAATTTTAGTATAATTTTTTAGTTTTAGCTGTGTAAGCAGCAGGCTTCTACAGCACTTAATGAAGAGAATACATTTCATTAAATGCCTATAAAAGTGATCTTAAGCCATAGTGTTTACAGGTCAGTCAGTGGGCTACATTAAAAAGAAGCAGCTGATGCTGTATAATGAGAACATGGCCATGCTTATGCTTAATACTTTGCTATCTCCTGAGAAAATTTTCACTTTATCTAGAATGTTAAGTCTTTTCTTTTGTTTTCTGTCCAACCCGTATGTGCTACACCATCCCTTCTGGAGGTCTGACTCTATGAACCTTATAAACATCTTCATCAGTCCGATATAAATGTTAAAAAACCATTGCTGTAAGATGACACTACTGTACGCTATGTTGTCAAGCACAATGATTTCCCTGCTTGGCTGCATTTGTCCTTCAGAGCCAGAGGACATTGGTCACAAATAAACCGGTCCACGGGCCCAATGAGAACCAGTAAACCAACATTTCCATAGGGAGTTGGCTTTCCACGCTCCACTGATATGACTGTAATGCATGCATTTTAATGTGGTGCACCTCTAAAAAAAATAAGCCACTACTGGACCAATGTTTGCATTCAGCTAAACTCTTTATGTCAGCAACTCTGTGCAAACTTTAAATCCTAATGAGCATTCTGTACATGTGTTTGCACATTGCACGGTCTTTGGTGTAGACAAAGTCTTGAAGTCTTCAGTTATTACTTTTTATGTTGGGAAAGTAAAAAAAACTTAACACTGCAATGAGCGCTCATCATTTTATGCATGTACTGTTTGTACTCTGAACTACACGGACCAGATTTATTTGCAATATATAAAACTTAAATTATAGTGTGCTTATGAGTGCAACATCTCATCGTCTGAAGAGCTGATACTAAGTCACAGGAACACAACACACTTCCATTCTAGACTGTTAGCTTACACAAGACTATAAGATGCTAACTGCTCTGTGATTCGACTCTTAGGCACAGTGATGCTTTGAGCTAAATGCTAAAAATCAGCATGCTTGCATGCTAACAAGGACAGTGCTATCATGCTGTAGTTTAGAAGTTAATATTAAATGTTCACCATATTAGGTAAGCATGCCAGCATGAGATCATTACAGCTGAGGCCCATGGGTATTTCAGATTTAGACTGCAAACACTGTTGAAAATTATAGTTTTACTGAGAAAGACGAACAAGCAACGGCGACGTCTTGCTTGCATGGCCCCTCACACTCTCGCCACGTGAACCTGTCAATGCTCCTATAACTTCCTGCTAGGCAATGACCTACAGTAATAATTGTGATATATGGCCAAAGATGTAGCACTTTGGTTGCTGACCTTTTCCTAAATCCCATACTAGGCAACCTCCACCACCACCACCACCACCACCACTACACTCCACCCCTTTCCTTCTTTCACCAGCCATTATCAGGGTGGGGGGTGGGGAGTGTCCCTCCGTACTCCCTCTCCCTCCTCATCCCTGCATCTCGTCGTTGGCGCTCAATGTACTCGGCTCACCACACTCCAGTGACTCCATGAATGTTAATGTTGGGATGGGGATGCGGGAGGGAGGGAGGAGGCGGCTGCATGTTACAGGGAGCAACGTCACCTGGTATGCATACAGCTATAAGGAGCTTTTTGCATCTTATTGTTCATTAGCTAGGCTGTGTTTCTCCTATTTCATTGTGATATCAGTGACAAATCTACTGTCCAGAGCTTGAGCAGCAGTATAAGAACAAATAGCAACTCAGTTAATGTGTACTCAGCTACAGCCTTGTATTGATTTCCTTCTGATGATGACAAACACGCATTTCATGTGGGAGTTTTGCTGGTGCATTTGTTTATTATTAAAAAAAAAAACTGTATTTTTAAGTCAGTCTCACGGCATTTCAAAACATTTTGTTGGTGATGAGCTCCTAATTTAAACCCTCTGTTTTGTCTGATGCCTTCGTCCCCTTCTGCCTGCAGCAGTTTTGTCTGCTAGTGAATTAGCCCTCCTCTCTGTCCTCCCTGTGTTCAGTTAGTCAGTTTACCGAGCTCTGACAGAATAAGAATGTATGCATTATGCGGTGATCATCACAGGGTGCTGTAATCTCTGACCCTTGTGGCACGTTTCAAACACAGATTGCAGATTAAGCCTCTTATGCAGCTGGTTGACAGGGTGCCTTCATGCCCCTGGAGAGATTCACTGCCCGACTATAACTCTGCAGGCTGGCCTCTCTGCATTAAAGATACAATACATCATTTATTTTAATTTATTTTCTATAGAAGGTAATCAATTTCTTGAAATTCAGTTTGTCCTATGTTATTTAAGTTTATCGAACATTATAAATCTTGAAAGCCTTAAAATGTATTGGGAAATCTCACCAAGAAGCACAATCACCATAAAATTATATGCAAACAAAGCCAATGACGTGAAAGCATTTCCTTCACATTGGAGGAATAGCTTAAGGCCAGGCTCGGACTTATGTACTTGTGCTGTTCTGGTTACAGAGCAAGATTTAAAGTATGATTTTTTGGTACTTAGCTCTTTGTAAAGAGATGCCTTTAAGCATACATATGCACAACTTGAATTATTTGGCTGTGTTAATATTAGTCCACTGACAGTAGATATAAATCATATTGATAACTGTTAAATTAAGTGTGTTTTAACATGAATACAAGATATACAGATTAACTTATGTTTAGAAAATACAGGACAGTTTCAGCAGGAAAGGGTTGCAATAATTTCATTTTCCTCCAATCAGAAACATGCTGGAGTGATGACACTCATACTGCACATGCTCAGTTAGACCATCCTTCTACCCGGAAGACCAAAGAAAAGGCTATTCAAGAGAGGCTGGGACATGGGCTCTGACGCCATTGAAATGATTGGGAATTGCACATGTGAAGTGAAATCTTGCTTGTACTTGAGGAAACACTCAATAGATGGCATCATCCAAAACCTTCAGGTCCAGTTAGACTTGCGCATGTGCACTCCCCCATCATGAATATTTTTTTTTTTTTTTTATATAAGCTGTGCCTTTTTTATAAAATAATTAAATAAAATAAAATAACTTTGTTGACCTCTGAGCACTATGGTTAGCTTTTATCAAGGTCAGTGGGTCCTAATTTTCTGGCTGACAGGATGGGAACAGT
>JAPZDZ010000006.1:7318161-7331500 GCA_029783805.1 Acanthurus tennentii | reverse complement strand
ACACATTGGGTAGCTATGCTCATAACAAGCAGACAACTCACAACCCCACATTTACAACTGTGCAAGTCTTTTATCAGCAGCTTTAAAGACTGTTTGTGTTTACAGCTTTAAAGATCTGAAGATACTCATATCATTGCAGATTGATAAACGACTAACTAATCTAGAAAATAGGGGAGCTGACTACTGTCTCTTATCTGAAACTTTACAGCTTATAGGTGAGTTACAGCTTCATCTTAATTTATGACACCAGTAAATATCAAAGAAGACCTCTTAGTTCAGGACAGATAAGAATCACAGTAATGATTTAGATAACAACAGCAGAAATAAAGAATCAACAATGATATCTTGAAGATGATAATTCTCTCTGTAAACACCAGCAGAGCAGATAAATAATACACAACAGCACAGAACACTTTTCAGTGTTCAAACATGTTTACATGCTTGGGCAAGCACTTCCAACGGGACTTGCAGAGCTGTCTGAACAAAGCTCCACCTCACAGGGAAACCATATGGGAGACTGGGTATGTACAGGGGGAGGGATATGACTATCAGCTGGAGGGTGTGGCAGTGCCAGGGCTCGTTTGGCTGGCTGGTTTCTGTGGCCTGATACTGCATTATTGCATCACTGCAGGGGCTACCAGTAAAGCCCAAATGACTCCTCACTGAATTGAGGCTCTGATTTCAATCCAGCTGTGGGACTCACCCAGCTCCACATGGACAATTGAAGCGGGTGGAGGAGGCAAACGTCCCCATCCAGTACATCCAGTTCTAAAACTGCTATACCAGCTCCTTTCAGTTTACTTTCTCTCATCCCCTTTGTCCTTGTGAAACCGACTTTACAAAACCAAACAGGACAAAGCAATTATTGAGCTCTAGATGATCTAGATGTCTTACATACATAGTGTGGTTTAAACTATATGTTGCAAACTAAACCAAATCTTTCCTGAAAAGCACATAAAGTTAGCTAGCAGGCAACAAAACACCACTATCAAAATGGTTGGTGACATGAATGCAGTTTTCAACCAACTTAAACCAGCTAAAAAAGAAGATATATGTAATTATGGTGAAGATATACTGTAGGCAGCTATCTGGTTCAGCCTGACGATCTCATTTGAATTACAAACTCAAACCTTCAGTAGGGCTTCAGTGCAAAATGTAATTTAGGAGCTGAAGCCTGTACATGTGACAGAGACAAAGAGAGTTCTAGAGAGCCCTGTGAAAAACCCGGGGCTGGCAGAGAGACTAAAGACTGCTGAAAGCCTTGAACAAAGTTTTGTCAGTACTGAGTGGCTCCTATTAACCGTTGGTTTGGGAATTTCCATGTATTAACATCTTTCTAACTTTCTCAAACAAACATTTTGAAGTCTGTGCATAATTTCCAGGCCTACCTCACAGACTCAGAACACAGAGAAACCCTTTAGCAGAGGGAAGCGAGTGTAACCACATTTTTTACATGTACTGCAAAAAGGGCTTCTCAGCAGTAGAGGGGGAGTGCATAGTCTGAACAGAGTGTACACTACAGACCTGCACCAATAGGACTAGTCTCATAAAGACAACACTTAAAGTTGAAGTCCAATATATGAATCTTGCATTTACATGTTTTATGGCCACTAAGAAATAATGTAACTCAAGCCTGCTAATGTAATGTCTTCGTAATATGTAAACTCAAAAATACTTGAATTGCAACATAAGTAAATTGATTTAAACCCAAAAGACACTATTTTTAATGATAGAAAAATGCATCTGCACATAGATGAAACAAGTTGGTCGGCATTCCTGAAAAATTGAAAAGTTTTAAAATACCTGAACAAATAACTGCAAGAAAAAGTGGTATCAACACACATAGCTAATATCCTATTCATAATATGTGCAGAAAATTGTAAATGAGCATCAATAGACTAGAAGTGATGGAGACAGATATGGTTTAAATTCCAACCTTAGATTGTGAATTGGGCCATCAATGTGGTCAAATCCCATTTCATAGGTGCTGTCTGAACTACCGGAGGATGGTGACAAGGACCTTGCCTCCTTTTCCTCAAGCTGCAAGTCAGGCTTTCCTTGGATTTCATCCTCTGAGTTCTCCTCTGATACTGATCCCACAATAAAGTGAGAGTGCAATGCTGTAATAGCAGGATTCTTCTTAGCAGCGCCGTCCTGCTGTGCCATGGCTGGGCGACACGAACAGGCTGCGAATACTGGCAAGAAACACAAGAGAGGCAACAGTAGTTATAAAGGAGACACAGAGTCCAAATATCAGGGTACAGTATGACACAAGACCGCCTTGTCTGGCATGTGATGCTGTTTGACATGTTGCAAAAGTGGGTAACATGAACTTAAGTATTGTGATAAAGCAACTGATATTGCAACACTCAGCACCAGACTGGGAGCATCAGTACATCACATGCAAGATCTAAACTAGTGCCATTATTGACAGTTACAGAACAGCTGAGGATCAGAGATCAATAAAGATCGAATAAATACATGTGATTGCAATGCTATTCATACATTTACTAGTATGACTAGCATTAGATTAAATGTGCCATACATTCAGTTCTGATTTAGAATATTGCACTTCATATATGTTACAATCTTACGATACAGTGCAATAACTGAGACAACTGTAAAACGACAACTGTCAATTTTACTGACAAAGTATAACATTAACGTACCTGTGCTAGCACTGAACAATTCTTTTACCTTCTCGTTCGACAATGAAGTTATTAAAGATGTCCTGTACAATGTAAATTAACAATAGCCTGAGGGAACAATAACATATCACTTTACTACCACGGTGCTGTCCAACTTGCCTATGTTTCTTTACGTTGCTACAAAGAAAGCAACGTGTTTACTACCTGCTCCTGCAAGTTGAAAGAGTAGACTCTCAGGTGAGGCACACCTTACCTATCGATAGCTGCTTGCGGGACCAGAAAAACAAGCCGAGCACTGCAGCCAGACACGCCGAAAACGTGAGCCATTGAAACATCACAAAACGATACCGACAACTGCGTTTAGCTTGTTAACAGACCGAAACTACTGACATATCCCATTAAGTTAAATGGTGTGGTTGGTTAACTGGTCCCTAACCGACGTTAGCGTTAAGTCAACTAATTAACGTCAACGTAACCTGTCAAGTCAACGCTAGCTTCCTACCTCAGCATGAGCCACAGATAAGCTGAGGCGCTGATGCTAATATCGTAGGCGTTAGCTAGCTTACCGGCAGTAGCTAATAGAATTATTTTGCCACAGTATGGCATTAATATAATATTACTGCTGAGTGCACTGCAGGTGTAATGTACAGTAACGCGGTCCAAGTCTTGTGACGGCAACCGATGATTGGCAGACTTGTGTAGCATAACCTGAGATAAACATCTTGGCTTGCAACTCACCGGTAGAGACAAACCGAAACGTAATCCCGAGAAAGTTGAGTCCAAAAGGTCGGTAAATTAGTTTCTGCAATCAGACATCGTGGTTTCCAGGGATGATGAAAAAAATCACATCATGATGAGGTCACATAGGCTCGAACAGCCGCTTAAACAGCAGAGAGTGGGGTGATGCGATGATGCGCAGGCAGGTTACTTCTGGACGTTGACCTCTGACAGCAGCTTCCGTTATAGAAATAGACTACATAGAATAGACCGAACACACAGGACGAAACACCGAAGACTGCTGAGAAAAATGGCATAGAGAAATAAAAAAATAAAAAATAAAAATGCTACTTTCTTTGAAAATAGTACTGATACTGTTTTTTAAAGTAAAATTGTTATTATATTTTATATTCTACTTGAAATAATGGGTATAAAAGGAGTACTAACAATTTTGTAGATTCAAGAACAGTCGTGGAGTTAAAAGAAAAAAAACAACCTTTTCTCTATTTAAAATAAAAATAAATTGCCCGCAGGCCGCAATTACTCTGCCTTGATTGTTTTCCTTTAAATTCATTGAACATTCATTGAAAAAAAAAATAAGTGACAATATTAGCAATACAAATTGCGTAAACAGCTAAGCTACTATGAACCTAAAGTAAACAGAGAAGCCAGACAGTAAACAGCTGATTGAAATTTGTAACATTGCTTGACCTTTAATTTGAGTAAAGCATATTGTGAGTATGTTCCTTATTAAGAATTAAAGGTAATACAGCACATTTAAATTCAGACCACTTTGCATTAACACATGTTGCACTTACAATAACAATAGCGTACAGGGCCTACATTAAGTCTACATAATTTCATTACCGTTAATGGGCAAAATCACTTTCATCATATAGGTTACCTAACGATGGTTTAGTTCTATCTTTGTAATGATTACGGACTAAACAATTATTGTTAACAATTATTAGGACGTAAGTGTTTGTTGTTTTATAACAGCTGTTGTGAGTGTCTGTGCTTTTTTCTTTTGTTTTGGTTTACGCTATGACTTCTTAAAAGTTGATATATAACTTTTCAATTAACGGGCCTATTAATAAAGCACTCGGTCTATATCGATCATAATGTCACAAATGACCCTGGAGAATTAGACTCTCTTCTTTGAATTAATTACAACTTTTTTTTTTTTTCACTCATCATCATGAGTGTTCACATAAAACATTAAAAAGATATATCTTGCTTGTACCGGTCGAGACGTTTCGCTGTACTTTCTATCTATTTCACATAGATCTAGAAAGATTTTATTTGCTGAGAACAAATCAGATTTCAGAGCGATCTTTGTGGGCGGGATTTGAAGGGTTATAGGAGGGGCGGGTCCCGGAGGAGGAGGACACCCGTCATAGATGGACTCCATGTGCTGTCTGCAGCACGGTGATGATGTCCGCAACGAGACCAAGCACTTTATTCTTTGAGATAGACCCCCCCCCCAAAACTCGTGCTTCCAGGTTCTCGTGTGTTATACCTGAGCACATGTGCTTCAAGCCTGTTGTGAACAAATTTAGCTCCAGTGCTATTCAACGACGGGACCGCTGTTAGAATTACAAAACCACTGCTTATCGTGCAGTTATGAGGAAATCAGCGCTTCGCCTCGGGGCTAAACTGTTCCGTTTATTGTCAGAAATGGTTCTTGTGAAATGTTCTGCATATGAACCAGTTCCACTTCCAAAAAAAATCGCTGCCAAAGATGCAATTAATATTATATATTATGTAACATTGCAGTGAAATACCCTACTGTAAATCACCAATGCTGTTTCATCAGCATACATTTCGATAGTCTTTTCGTTATCTTTATTTTATTGTCTTTATGGCCTTGGACTGTGTGGTATTACCTCAGTTATCTGCAACCTAATGCTGAGCTGGAGGTTTCTCCTTGGTCTTCCCTGGTGTCTTCTGTACCTCAGTAGCATGCTGCTTAACTCAGTGAAAGCATCTATCAGATGTATCAATGCCATTGAAAAAATACCTAAATGGACATCAAAATTTAGTGAATTAACCTTACAATGGCCTTTTTTTTAATTTAACATGACAATCTGTAACTCTTCAGTATATGAAGAGTGTTGTCAAAAACGCAGTGTAAGTACATATGTCATCCACTAGATGGCTTCAGAGTCATTTCTGAGTGGAGTAAATTTTGGAGTATAGTACAGATCAAATCTACATAAGCAACTTTTGTTTGGTTGTTTAGATAATGTTGTTGAAATAAACTTTATGGATTCTATGACTCAAGATTACACAGTTATCATTTGCATTGGAATTAGAATATGCCATTATATATTTTTCTTGGAGCCACGTCCTTTGTGTGTAAGAGGTAAAAATATTTAGAAGTGAGTAAATAGTACTTAAGTACTTTGGTCTTTAACATCATTGGTTTTCTCTAAGCAACATATAAATAACAATTCAAGGCTTTTGAGTAGCATCAGTGGCTTTGTGTTAAAACTGACATGCAAACAGTGCATGTCATCTTTGTATTACTGCACTCTGACATGGTTTATTTGGCTCTTGGGGCTAACAGTAAAAGACCTGAGATATACTGGAAAGGAAAAAAGTATATATAATGCAAAAATTATAATACAAATACACTTAGACTTTATCCATTTGAATGTATTCGTTGAGAAGATCCACAATATATCTGCCAACAATCTGAGGAAATTCTCACTGATTACCAACAAACTTTTCAATGCACTCGGCAAGACCAGTTAAAGCAAACTGATTTCTCTCGTTCCTTCTCTTTCAAGACTTCCATGCAGCTAAGAAAGAAATGCAGCTGCATCGGGATTCTTGTGAAAATCTGCTAGAGTGAAAATCATCATGGTCCACAGCAGATCCAAGTAAAAAAAAAACAGCTTCTGTCCCTTTTAGTGAAAGCTTAATTGGACATAATTGGGTTTTGAAAAATTAAAATGCCAGTTCTAGTAAGTAATTACAGCAGGCAACATGTGCTTACGTGAGCTAGCTGTCATTGACATATGCAAATATAAAAAGGAATATATTAAAATTTATTAGATATTCTCATGTAGTCATTTATGCAAGTGTGCAAGTTAGTGCAGGTCAGTCTTTGTGTTCATTTTAATCACAACAGACCGGTCAAACTTGAGTGGACTAATTACTATCCAATAACAAAACAAAAAATACTTTCAAATTTGCATGCTGTATGTAAGGTTTTTTTCCACCTTGTATCAGCTTTATAATTTACTTGACTAATTATGAATCTATCTTCTATTTAGCCAACTGATACTGAGAATCATTTTAAGGTTGTTTTTCCAAATTAAGGACATTGACATATGATTAAAGTATTCTTATTAGAATTGCATTTGAACAAAATTTGATTTCCCCTGTCGTGTGATCTGTTTCTTAAGTAATTTTTTTAACAAGTACCACTTGGAACGCTACAGAAAATGCCATAAGGACATTGAGGATTTTAAGTTAAAGATATTCCCACTAACTGATGTAACAATTTTGCCCCAATTAATACTGTGATTATATATGGTTATTGAGATTGCAGCCTTGTAGAGTCAAACACCAAACACATCCCTCACTCATAAAGATATGCAATTTTACACCATCTATCAGCAATTTCCTCCAGGGCTTTTCAAATTTACTATTAAAGTGCTTCCTCTAAGCTCTACATTTTCTCTGTCTCTCATTCCCTCACCTCTTGTGCAATCCATTTTTTTATGCATCAGTCAGCTTATCAGGTCACTTTCAGTGCTCCCCCTTTTGCAGTTTAGTTGGGAGCTTCATCTAAACACCTTTTTGTATCTGCACTTTAACAAAGTCCTGAAAGATACATACTGATTTATTCATGAAAACACAGACTTTTGGATGATATGTCTGTTGAGAGCATTATTCATATTTGATGCTACAGTGAATATGTGAGCTATCTGTTGGCATTTTTTATCTCAGCACTTACTTTATAAAGGAAATTCAGAGCAGATATATGGAAAGTATTCTTCTAGCATCAATGGGTTTGTCAGTCGAGAACATTGTTTCATACAAAGTCTAATTTACAAATCTTGTTTTAGCTTTAAAAGCATTTAGACATAAAAAAAAATTCAAAATAATCATGCCTATTAAAATAAAACATTCCATTCTGAATCAGAACATTCTGAGCTTCATAACATATTTGCTTGTTGTGATCCTTAAATAGATTATTTGGGAAAAGAAACTAGATGCTTTATTTATCCTTAAAAAAAAAAACAACAGTTATTTTAATTTAGAGCTTTCTATTCAAAATTTTAATATTGCAGAACATTTGATTTTAAAATGTTGTATTTAAAGATAGGAACTAAATGTTCTATTAAATTTGTGCTATAAAAAAGAAACCTCTGTTTAAAACATTAATACAAAGTAGAACATTCCACCCTGCATTAAAATTCCATGTTCTTGTGTCTCTGAGGATAGAGTGAGTTTTTCACATATCAGAAAGTTTATGATGTAATCCCTGACTCTTCCTCTATAGCATCCTTAAACAAGATGATGAAACCCAAAATGCATCTGATGGCTATGCCTTCAATAATTCAGAATACTGTGTGTCTGTTTCTGATGAGCAGGTGGGCACTACGATGCCCCTATCATTTGTGTAGGAATAAAGGTGGATGTTGATATGTAGCACTTTGAGCAGTCAGTAGACTAGAAAAGTTCTGTACAAGTGCAATGCAATGTTCTATTCAAAAAATATTCTATTCTACAATGGCTTATTTACAAGTTAAGAATGCTGTTGTGGAATATTTCAACAAAATTGACTTAGAACTTCAATTCACAGGAAACAAAACGAGAATACGTTTTGCAACACAATTTTTTTTTCAGAGAGAATAATTCATTTTAGAGTGATATCCTTTGAGATGCAGAATTTTATTCTAGAATACTGAAATAGAATATGATATCTAGGTCCTATTCCAAAATAGAACTTCTAGAACAGAATCTTGTACACTTGACACAGAATAGAATACTATGGAATGGAATGGTCTTTACAGGTTGTCCACTAATGGAGGACTCTATTCTGAAAAAGAAAAAAAAAAATTATGTTGTTTTCTAAAGGAGGAATCTAGATGATCGAAATCGGATTAAATATCAAAGCTTTATTCCAAAATTAAAAATTCCACAATAAAATGTTCCACATTAGAATGTTCTCTTCTAGAAAAAATGTTGTTTTCTAAGGAGGATTCTACTTTAGAATATCAAAATATATCTAAATAAATAAATAAATAGCTTTGTAGAGTATAGACTAATAAAAAGTCAAGATCTTTTTTTCAGATTACAATGTTCCAAAACTTTGCTTAGACTGTGAAGTTGTATGTCAACTGGCTCAGGATGACCCAAACTCTATGTCCAGGATTGTCACTGGTGAAGAGATTTGTGGGCCACAGATGTGACCAAGACCCAGGCCAAACAGTGGTCACTGTCTTTGAAGTGCGAGCAGGCACCATGATTTGAAAAGGAGGATGAAGTCAGTAGCACAACTACTCATCAGATCTGGTTTACTGCAACTTCTGTCTGTTTCTCAAAATGAGTTGCAAAGATGTTCTTTCAGTTAAAGGTAAAGCCCAGCAATTTAAAAACAGGAACAAAATGGAGGTTTGAGAGGAGCCCAGCACAGCACAAAGCTGGACTTTCAAATCAGTTTTTCACAAATGAAACTTTGAATTGATTTGTTGGAACACTGCTAAGCTGAGCAATGGATTTTTTTATTCCACAATCCAAAATTTGAAAAGAAAAGAAGTTGAACTGCAAACTTTTTTAGTTTTTTTAGTTTAAGCAGCTTATTTAGTTTTCATCATTTTGTCGTGTAAACCTGATACATTTTTGAAAGCTTGTAGTGTCTCTCAGGAGGCTTCATTTAAAAAGTTAACAAGATGCTGCCCATTTATTATTCCTTAAAAGACTGCAGAATAAGAGTTTGCTGTTTTTACTTGTGGGCAAAGCAAAACTTGAAAAGAAGAAGGCAGAACTGACAATGTATAACACACTTTAACATGGTTGCCTGGTTGCCCCCCCCAGCATCAAGGATAACACAAAAAATAGCTTTTTCACATGTTAAGTTGCATCTCGTCATCATCTTTGGATACTCAGCACCTCTTTTAATGTACCACTTGCATATTTAAATAGTCATGCTCATATTTTTTGCTGTCATGAACATCTGTATGTGACAGCAAGCAGAGAGCTGTATTCATGCATATGGAAAGAAGTGCACATGACTGCAGACCTGCTCATTGACCTTGATGCTGAGCCATCATTGCTATTGGTAAAAGCTTGGCAGCAGCAGCTAGCTGTGGCATGGCACCACTTTTAAATGAAGCCTACCACTGTGAAGCATCCACAGACATTAAATGCTATAAAACAATATTGTTACTTTAGTGTTGCATCTTTTAGTTTGCCAGTTTGAAAAAAGAAAAAAAAAAAGGTCATTATTGGTTCCTGGAGAGAGAGAAAGAGCAGTAGTGCTGAGATGTAGTTTAAGATTGCTATCCAAAACTAATATTTAATAATTTAAATTATTTGGTTTCTAATTTTATTTGTCTCAAAATGCAAGCTGAGGCCAAGGCACACTCGAGTTTTAAAAGTAGTTCCAAAACAGAAACCAACATGGAGATTTAAGGACAGGCCAGACAGGGTAACCATAAGAGGTAAAGTTAATTTAAAGGATTAGGACTAACATCCAGATAGATCCTGATTCACACGTGATTACTGAATCCGGCTCTTGAATCCAGGCCAACTCTTTAGACATATGCAATGCATACAACCGTTCTGGAATACCTTCAATTCCCATAATGCAGCTATGGCCTTTAAACTTCGGTAAGAGCTGATCTATAACATAAAATGATTACGTGATTACTGATAAGCTTTAGTATTTATCGGTTGTGTATAATGTTTTAGAGAGATGCCTTCATTTTGGTCATATCTGCATGTAAAAGAAGGCAAAGTCTAATTGTGGAGTTGAAGAGCAGTGTTGAACCCAGCAAGTAAGTGAGTTTTTTCCAGACATTTGTTTTAAATTGCAGATGTAATGTGACATATAACTTATTTCTAACAACAAAAATCTGGACCTTTGAGTTGCGATATAACATCAACAAAAATATTTCCATATTATATAAACATGTTATGTAGGAAATGTGAACAACATCTTTATTTAGATTGTGTTAAAAAAACACACACACACACAAAAACAATGTACCTGAATAATTTAACAGACAACCTGCCAAATTATGGAAGAAGTTTTCCTTAAGTGCTGGTAAGAAATAAGAGTCCTGAGTTTTCCCTCTAAATACACGGTGCAGCTTTGGTGTGTAACATAACTTCCCTACATCTCAATAGAATGTTTAACTGTGACCATTCACAATATTCAGTCTCAAAAGGCTTTGATTATTTATCTTTTATACTTGTATGTGAAAACTAACAAGATGTTTACATTAATATACAGAATAAAGCAGTACAAATGTATTGTATTCACATTTAAAGCTTGTTATTTTCTTTCTGTAAGCATTAAACTTTTGGCATTGAGCTTTGCTCAGCTCAGTTTCCCCAAATAAATTCCAGTATCCATCAATCATTTATTTGATTTGTTTGTGATGGATATAGAGCTTCCGGTAAGCATTCTTTTTTGCAAATCAAAAGTCACCCTTTTGTGTAGGTTACAACTGGACAAAGTTTGATTGAAAAAATAAAAGTTTTTTTGGACATCACATATACATATACATTACATACGCCAATTGTTTTCAAGACACTGATTAACAATAATCCAACATGTAGTTCAAACCCCTCTTTGTAATGAAATATAGTTAATGCAATAAGGCTTAGCTTGAACTTATATAAGAGCCTTTTGACCAGCAAATCAGTATTTCTTAGGCGAGTAACTGACGAGATAATGTCATGTTAAATAGCAGCAGTACATGCAGTTTCTGACAGAATATTCATTCTTATTATAATGAATATCATAATGATTATAATGTGCAACATCATAAACTTATCAATGTGTTCATCAATCAGTGTCCCTCATGTGAAGGATTGAAAACAACACATGGGAGGGTCTAATGTTGAGGAAGTGGTTTATCAAGTCCTCTCACCAGATTCTGTATGTTCTGTAGTTCGTTAATGGAACCCTTAAAAAGGTTTTTCTGTGGAAAAATCTTCGGCTCAGCTTTGGTTTTGTGACTGTTATGGTCAGGCAGTGGACTTGACTCTATGCTTCCTGATTTAGACAGCTCAGATTGTGAGTTTGAACCTCCAGGTGACTTGTTTGTAAGCAGGTTTTGGCTTGAGGTGACAGAGGTGGGGATAAGATAAGGACTGAATCGCAACCAAGGCCGAGGGCTGGGGAAATGTTGGTTTCTGGAAAGTGTTGCAGAACAAGTGGGGAGAGCTGGAGCAATTGCAGCAGGTGCAGTCATGTAGTGGTATGGATAGGAAAACATTCCTCCAAAAGGTGAAAATGTGATTCCCTGTAAAAAAAAAAAAGAAGAAAACTGATTGTTAATTTTCCTATGATTTTTCTGACCTTCCTTCATTTTCATGCGCAGCCTTTTAAACCAATTATGTATTAAAGTAACATTAAAAACAACAAACAATTGAGGAAACCCAAAAATATAAAGTTACAGTGCCTCAAATGCTTCTGTGATTTTATTGAGTTTAAAGTGATTTTATAGTGGAATTCCAAGAAGTTAGCAGATTACATCAATAAAGGCCTGAGATCTAATTCTATCAAGCAGCACGAATCGTATTTAACACTCTACTTTGACCTGCCTACCGCAAAGGTCTTATACATAACAGTTTTAATTGTCTTATTCTTAGATTACATGATACATGTTTTATTTTTAAACTGTTGTTTTCACACACTAATTGCTATTTACGTAAAAACAAGATTGTGAGTAATCAGGAGGCAAATTCCCACTGGACAAAGTATGCCAGAGACAAGCTTGTGAAAGCCAAGAGAATTTTTTTTGAAGATTGAAGGAACAGAATCTGCTAGAGCCATTTACATAAACTTTTGCTCAAACACCTTGAGAACACAAGGCCTGTCTGCCTGTGTTCCTTTTGTTGTAAGTTGTATGTCTATGACCTGTGATGGCCAGTTTATGGCCAGTGAAACACTTTGCATTTTGGCTGCAAAAAACACATTTGTGGCAAGCCATATGCCAAACTGTCCATAATGTAGAATTAATGGATAATGAAAATCTAATTGTGCAATTTCAACTACATGCGAAATTTCTCTATCCTTGTTATTCTGAACTCCAAGCAGCAGAGGAACATTTTATGAGGCTATGGAGAAATTTCTCCTTCTGATAATCATATCCCTAGTACAACTTTATAGGTATCTATTCACTGTGGGTGTTAAAATACAGTATGTGTAGTATTAGAATATAATACTCCTGCTGAAGTGTACCTGAGATGTCAGCATGTGCTGTGACAGTTGAAGCATGAAAGGAGATGGAGAGGTGATGCTTTGAGAAGAAAGACCTCGATTTTCTGGGTTATTTACTCCAGACAAAGAAGGAGACAGATGTCTAATACCCGTGGTGGAAAAAGCCTCTGGCTTCAAGGACAACTGTCCAGGATGAAACAACAAAGGAGCCCTGAGCTTAAGTAACTGTTGGCTAGGTGCACTTGAGAAATCCAAAGTCTGAAAGTAACCAGCACTGAGCGATGGAGAGCTCTGTGTTTGCAACATCATAGGCAGGATGGCATTTTTGATTTCGCTCCTGTGCTTTTTTGAAGAAATCATCTCCATGGAGCACACGTCATCTGATTTTCTAATTTTTGTTCTTTCTGTTGTTGTGTCTTGATTGTTGTTGCTGGGAGCAGACTTGTTCCATGGTATCTCCTTGCCCTTCTGACTTAAATCAGAGCAGTCTTCAGCAATGTTTTCATCTTGGAGATCAACATCTGAATTGCATTCAGTATTGTTCTCATCTGTGTGGAAAAAA
>JAPZDZ010000006.1:7232970-7252296 GCA_029783805.1 Acanthurus tennentii | reverse complement strand
GTGTGTTTGTGTTTTCGTGTGTGTTTGGATTGTCACCAAGGGATGAGCAATACAAATGGCTTATTTTCCGATGAGCCAGTCCAATGTTTTGGGAATAATGCTTATTCAGTTTCATGCCACAAGTTAGATGAGAAGATTGATATTACTCTGACGTCTTTGCAATGAATATGAAGCTAGAGCTAGGAGACAGTTGCGTAGCTCAACTTGGCATGAAGACTGAAAATTATAACTCTAGCCTGGCTCTGTCCGAATGTCTTTAAAAAAAACCCTCCTACCAAAACTTCTAAAGCTCATTAACATGTTTTATCTGAAATTCAGAATATACAAAAAAAACAACAGCGAGTGTGGTTTTATGGGGATTGTATGCTAAAGTGTTTGTTGGCAATGTACAGCTTTGCTAAGCTAACGGTCTCATGGCTGCAGCTCCTTATTTCAACAGATAGACATGAGAATTGGCTCAGTCTTTTCATTTGACTCTTTGTAAGAAAGAAAATGTGTGTGTTATTCAAATTCTTGAACAATTACATGTAGAAATTTAAACTTTATAATACATTTTAATTATTTTTTGATGGCCTATAGCAAACAGCTAAAGCCAGTTAGCCAAAACAAGCTGGCTTCGGTGCTAAGCCTGAACTAACTCAATGCTTCATCCATTTCTAGGTAATTATGCTTCTGTATGGAGAAATTTGGTTTGAACATTTTTATGTTTTTTAAACATAGGTATTTGAGTATTGATTTTGTTTCTGTGCATTTATCTGTACTTTAAATAACAAACCCTTTGATGTACCACTGCACCCAAATTAGTCAAAACTTGGTCTTACAGGAGGGGATTTGTTGGGTGTTTTGCCAAAGTTTCTGTATGATCAGGTGTGCTTAAAATATCAACTGTACCTTGCAGTGATGCAGAGCAAACACTTGCATAATCACACACTTGTCACACTAATACTTTGGTGCTATGAGTTAAGTGTCACAGAGTCAGAAGGCTGTCTAGCTTGGGCCTGTGAAGTGTATTTTTAGTAGGGATATGCTGACAGGTTTCATTTCCTATTCCTTTTCCCATAAAGTCATGTTTAATCTACTTTTTTGTGTAACTGAGGCTTGCACTATATGTATGTCAGGCCCAAGGAAGTGCCAACATCCATCTGACACTTGCTGTATGGTCTAATTCAAAATGACATTTTTTTCATTTCTGAGGACTAACTTAAAATGAAACAACTTCAGAAGTTCACTTAGTTCAGTTGAGGATTTTACTGCAGTACTTTTTGGTCATTGCTCTGTGACTTTTCATGTCTGTCTCTTCGATGCTCTTCAAGCCCTTAAAAATTTTCAATTGTCTCATTTAGTTTTGTTCACTTGAAATCTGCTTTGTCGATCTGGCCTTGAATAGTGTTCTGTTCAGGCATGTGGTGTCATTTGGCTTACAAGAAAACTGCTATGACCTCAGAAGCTTTAGGAAATCTCTGTTTCACCATTAAATGTGTCGACTTTGATCTACAGTCTAGCCCATGGATCACCAAAAAAAGAAAACTAAATGACTTTCACAGAGTGAAACAAAGGGATTTCCTTAACAAGACATAGCTGTTCCATTTACTGCACACTCCTAAGCCCCTTACAAAATCTGCCTGCCATTGTTAGCTGTGCCTGTCTGCTGCTCTTTCAGAGTGGTGCTGGCCCTGGAGCATAGGTAATCCCAAAGTACTACAGGTGGAGATTTGCCATTTAAGTAGGCTTGCTGTCAGAATCACAGAGAAAGCTGATTGTATCACACAGCGGTCAGCAGCACCATAAGTTAGCAGTCCACAGAAGTACATTGATGACTGTTACCCACTGCTTTTTCAGGAGTTTTTTTTTATCAGAAAAACCTCAGAGACACCTAAGTCTTCAAATGAAGTCAAGACAGTTTTATTTATTTATTTATTTATTATATTATTTATTATTTATTTAAGTTGCCACAAGACACTTTAAATACAGATTCATACATATAGACATACATAAATGTATATACAGATATATACATTAAGACATATATACACAGAATTTAAAGTATAGTCTTTAATTTACCAAGACCCAAACATTGATCGCAAATCCAACATAAGCAAGCAGTGGCGTGGAAAAACTTTAAACAGAACTTGATTTAGAGGTGGATGGCCACCTGACTTTACCATCTGGGTTGAGAGAGAGAGAGAGAGGTAGAGAGAGGAAGGCTGTGCCTGAAAGAGAGAGGAGGACAGAGATGCGCAGCAACAGCAAAAAAGCTATAATAGTAATACAAATATGACTAGTTAAAATGATGCATAATGGTGCATAATGATATATAAAATATCTGGAATTATACCAACATGCGTTCCCTCTGCGTCCTTCTGCTTCCTCCTGGTTCAAAGATCTGCAATTTAGCTTAATTGGTGACTTAGTTCCCATGTACGTGTGAATGTGAGCATTATTTGTCTCTATGGTTTTGCCTTATAATGAACTGGCGAACTATCATGGGTGTATGTTGGCTGGGTTCAGCTACAGCCCCCACAACCCTGCACAGATTGAACTGCTTCAGATAATGAATGAAAAATAATAACAACAACAATACTACTACTACTAGTGCTTCTACTACTATTATTTCTACTATTAGTGCTTCTACTACTACTATTACTACTACTTCAACTAATAATAACAATAATAATAATAATAATAATAATAATAATAATAATAAAAACAGCAAAAAAGCAATAGTAATAATACTACAAGTAATAAAAGAAGCTTTATTAAAACAACAGTTGCAGTGAGTTTCAAGTCAGTGTGTGTATGTGTCCATGGGTAATTTTTCCCACCGAGCTGACAGCTAGTGTGACTGCAGCACAGATATCTAATTTGATCTTGATATTTGATATTTTCCTCTGTATATTTGGTTCAGTTCCAAACAGTTATATTAACCTGCTTACATGCACTCAAATACATATGTTATTGTACTGTAAAAGATACTGTGGTGGGTTGAATCAGGACCACCCACGTTGCAAAAAATTACTCTCATATTTGTCAATAAATGTACAATGTAATCTCAGTGCTCATGATTTATTGTTTTAAAACCCCTAACTCCCCCCTTTATTATCTTCTCTATTCCTCCTTCTTTCCTCCTGTAATTTATCCCCTCATGTCTTCTTTTCTGCCTTACATATTCACCAGACCAGCTTGAATAAAATACAAAATACCTTTTTATTTTTTAAAATACTATAGCTTTCTCTCTTTTTTTTGCACATTTTAGTCGATTCCTTAGAGGGAGGCACAGTTGTGGAGAAACAGACTCTCTACCCACCTCTTTTTTCACTGACTGAGACAAACTACAGAGACATGCTCTTTTCTCTTTTTCTGTTTGTTGCTCTTCATTCCCCTTCTTGCCCTAGATCTTAACAAGACAGCAGCACTGCCTCAGGGATGACTGACAGAAAAAAAAACACATATTTGTAGGGGTACAGGTGCTACAAATGACCTTTGCACTGTATGTATGTACTCCATTGTGCCTCTGTGTCCATGGTTTTGCATACTGATTGTATACTGGCTGCTGGCCCTTTTCAGATAAAGCCTGGTCTTCTGGGGGCCCACTTGTGGTGGGCTGATATTGCCTTTCTGTAATGCCAGGGAGCTTAGGGAGCTGCACGGACCCTTAGGCATCAGCCCAACACAATTAAGAAAGGTAGACAGCACGTATGCACAATGGCCACCTTGTTTGTATTGTTCTGAAATAGGTTTAAATGTCTAGACAGTGTGTAAAATTGTTCTTAAATGGAATATTTATGACTTTTGTTCATTGCTGCATTGATGGTTTGAGATTATTTCCCCTCATTTTCTACAGATGTCACAGGTAATTTTGTCCCTCAGTTTTGGGTTGGGGGTGAGGGTGGTGGGGGTTGTTGGTGGGGTGAGGGTGGGCAGTAATTAATCTTGTTACAGGTGCAACACCGTGCTACAACATAGTGCAAATAATGTATGTGCTGCTAAAGAAGTAGTTTCCCCGATTCCCAATTTAATAATTGCTCACAACTGCAAATGCACCATGTTTGTGGAGCCTAGACAATTATTCTTAATTTTTTTGGTGATCCCCAGACTTTTTATCTAGTACTTTTTATCATGTTCATTAGTTACACTCTCATCAGGCCTGCCTGTGTTTTGTATGTGGAAGATGGTGACGGTCGTTAACCTTGCAGGCCATCATCAATATGTTAACCCTGACATTGTCAGCATGTTAGCTTGCTGACTCAAAACATGAGCTTTGCCTCTTGAGACTGCTCTTTGGATTGGATTCCTTGATCTAACTAAATTCTGTTCACCTCCATTATACTTGGATGGGAGTCAGAAATCTCAAGGACATGTCAAAAACTTGTAAAATAAATCCCAAACTATCTGCTTGGTTTAAGATACTTGAGTTAAATTTAGAAAAAATATATGTTTTCTTGTAATAGGTGTGAACTTCTAAAAAAAGCCCTTTTGATGCTGTGTACATTCCCCACATTGCTGCCTTATTCAGATTTGGTCATTACCAATCCTTTGTTATCATTAAAGACCTTCAAGCCACATTTACACCGTCCCAGCACAAAGAAAGGTCCCGCTGGTGCTCTTGTTTAAAAAGTTGCTGGGGTGTAATTACCTGTCTTTTGTACAATTCAACCTTCTTTCATTTTTTCACTTTCATTAGCATGTAGCCTTTTAGTCGACCACTTGACAGTATTAAAGGAAATGGAGACAAAGGAAGTAAATGGGAAAAAAAACACAGAATGTAATAGTCAGGCAGTGGGAGGTCTTATCTCAGCAGTCCACATCCATTTAGTCAGACTGCTATTCAGGTAATTTATAGCTTTTGGATGCAAAACATGCAAATGTCAGCATATCTTTCAGTTTTTTAATGATAAGCTTATAACCCCTATTCTTCCTGACGTTTTGTGTAAGAGTGGGGGTAGTACTCTGCCTTTTTAAATAATTAAACATTCTCCCTTATAATCTTGTGGAAAAGATTTTTCTGCAAACACACAAAATATCTACCACACTACCCAGCGGATCAAATTCTCACCCATTTCACAATGTGTTAGGTGTTATCTATCTGGGCAAACACTTGTCTGTGTGGGATTTATTGGTTGCAGCGGGAGTGTAGGAGCTCATCACTCTCTAGCACGGTGGTGATTATCTGCTTTACAGGGCCATTGGCACATTAAAGCGTGACCTGCTTAAGGCTGTGTAAGCTAGTGTTTGTAGCAGCATGAAAGAACAGAAAAGTGTTCCCACACCAATAAAACAGGTAAACAGTGGTTGCAAGGCTGACATTAATGGCACATTTCCTCCACTCTCTGTGTCTCTCTTCATGCCCTGTCTGTCTTGTCTTGATAGCAGTTTTTAGGGCAATTGCTCTTAAATTTTGGTCAAGGATTAAAAGTGATTTTAAATCTTATTCAGTTTCAAGACAATAACTTGTTACCATTTGAAAAAATCTACTACAAATTCTCCAGCATTTACACAACACTAAGGAACAGGGAGAAAAGGAGAAAGAGTGAGTGTCTGTGTGTGTGGACGGGGGATGCAGGTGGGCCGGATTGACTCTGCTGGGGGATTTCAAAGAGATAGAGGGAATGTAAGATGTACATAGGCATTGGAGTTGTGTACCTGGATCTCATTAAGGAGGTTTGCTTTGTCCCCTGCCTCACAGGGCCTCATTGTTACACAGTTTCTTTGAGAGGACCAGCATGATTGACATCTTAACAGTATATCAGGGATTACAGGTGATTTCGTGGTTGTTAGTGTGGGTATGTTTGGAGGCATTGATTTGTAATTCTTTGGCTTTGGCTTTCGCTTCAGCAGTTTTAGAGAATGCGTTAAAATTGGCTCCAAAAGGTGAAAACACAGAAAATAAATATATACTCCTGCAGTTTGGAGAGGAGAGAATAATGGCTAATGTTGAGAATGGACTTCCTTTCTTTTTTACTCAGAATAGCAGAGCACATATCTATAGAAAATGAAAAAAAGTGTCACCGCTGTATGTATTTCTCTGGTAACTTAGCGATGCTTCTAGAGCACAGTCAAACATTTGGAGACAGTGCCTTCCTCTTTTGATAGTCTTAGTAGTAGAAGTTTCCGGCATGTTTTTAAACTATTGAATACTTTAATCAGAATTGAACAAAGGCAATGTTTATTTTATTGTGTTCGTGAAACCACAGATAAAAAATAATCCCATTTTAATTCAGCCTTGAAGCTTTTCTCAAAACTGTACAGTAGTATTTCTTTGCAAATGCATGCTTTAAGGCCAGACATGTTTTGAAAGATATTACTTCACATGTCAGCATTGTTTTTCTTTTTTTTTTCTAATTTGCAATGCCTGATGGGGTTCCAACTGCTGAAACAAGAGCAAAACACTTCATGAGCGACATGCGATTGTGTGGTAATTATATTGTCAAACTGGATTATTGTTAATACAAGACACTTGCACAGCAATAATAATGTGCCGTGTCTAATTCCTTCAGAGCTGCTGCTGTTTTGATTAGTACTAGTCTTTTTTATATGGAAGGATTATTTTATGAATTTTACTGAGGCTCTTTGTGGTGTGTGTTTGTATTCCAGTAACATTGAATCTTGTATACCGAATATGGCATTGAAGTCAATGCCTGTGACTAACTCTTCTCTGTCTTTTATCACCATTGCACTGTTCTTCCTCCCCAGGGTCTCGTCTTCGCCAGGAAGACTTCCCTCCCCGCATTGTGGAGCACCCATCTGATCTCATTGTGTCCAAAGGGGAACCAGCCACTCTTAACTGTAAGGCAGAGGGCCGCCCGACCCCTACGGTGGAATGGTACAAAGATGGGGAGCGCGTTGAGACGGACCGCGACAACCCCCGCTCCCACCGCATGCTGCTGCCCAGCGGGTCCCTTTTCTTCCTACGCATCGTCCATGGGCGACGGAGCAAGCCCGACGATGGCAGCTACGTGTGTGTGGCCCGAAACTATCTGGGCCAGGCGATCAGTCACAATGCATCACTGGAAGTAGCAAGTAAGTTCCATTGGTGTGCATTAGTTCTTACACATGACTGTGCCGAGAGCTTGTATAATTCTGTTCAAAATAATGCAGCACACATAGTGGTCCATTATTGTAAAATCACTAGGAATAAACCAGATATAAATGTCACATTCCCATGTTATTAAAGCATGTCAAACCCAGACCAAGAATAACCAAGAAACTACAGTATCTCTAAATCCCAAGCATAATATGCAGGTAATAATTGTTTGCACTGGTTGACACATTTCATTTGATTTCCTAATATGTTAATATGCATGAAGACAGCAGGGATTTTAATATCTTCATAGTAAGTAAACATCTTTTAAAAGGTTGCCACAATTTAACCTTGAAATATTCTCTCTATTCTTAAAAGAAGAATAAAAAAAACATATTTACATACTTTCATTCTTACTGCAATGCTTTTAGAGTTTTGTGTCTGCACTTTAATTTCAATCTATTGCATTTCCCTAATTAACCGAAATGCAAATTCAAAACTTTGGGTTTGTTCCTGACTTTCCTTGCTTTCCTTGCAATATGGCTCATTTATATGGTTGAGGGACAGGTGGATTTTCACATTGCGACCCACCTGTCAGACAAGCAGCAGCTGTGTGTCTGCTTTAGTCCTCCTGGTCTAAACAAGTGCTGAGTGTGTCTCTAACAGCTGACAGTGTCAGCACGCTTAGTTGCAAGTGTCAGTTGTGTGTTGTTGCCAGTCGAACAGCTTTGCAGTACTTCTCAGGCAGAAATCTGTCAGGCTCTATGCAACAACCAAACATGTGCACGTGTAGATATAAGTTAGGCAGAGTGATGGAATGAAGTTCATGGAGAAGCTGACAGAGGACAGGGGGCAGAGGGCAGAGGGTCAGGGTTTACGACCATCAGAATAGGGTAAGTGCAGATGGTCTGTGAATCCCTACGGAGCGCAGGTCCAAAAACACAGGAATCTGGCGAGGTGTTGGTGACGGGGGGTTAACTACTACAGCCATGCCCTCGCTTCTGCATAGCCATCCATCCTTTACTGACGATCCCTGGCTTTTCTCAGCTGCGTCAGCATGCAGAGCCTCACTGGCTCGGTTTCGCTCTCCTGGGCAGATATTTTGCAAAGGTTTTAAAATAATAATACCCCTCTAGTATCTGTTTCACCTTTTGAATTGTAATGAAAGAGATGGTCAAACGGTATCCCGGTAATGCTAGATCAGCACTCCAGCCCTGAGAAGCTCAGCCCTCTAGGGGGAGAGTTTATTACTCGGAGTTCACTAAATTTACTGAGAGGTTTTAAGGTCGAGGGGGAACACAGAGAGGACTTGTTGAAGCTGCCTGGATGAGTTATGCTTCCCTGCTTCATCTTTCAGGGGTCACTCAGATTCATGGGTCACCCTGGGGCTGGGTAGTAAAACAGAGTCCCCTTTGGCAAAATGCTGCTGAGTGAGGGAGTTTATAGGAGGACTGAGGAGCTGGGGAGTGTTAAACAGAGGAATGGCTTGACTCTGCCAATAGAGCAGCATGTCAGATCATTTGTTTAGTCATGTTAATGGGATAGTTGTTGATCTTGTTTTAATTCCTTAGAGGTTGCTTTGGCTCTGTTGTGTTCAAAAGGTTGACTCGATTCACAAGCTGACATATTCAGGTCTTTTATGTGATACACAGTCAGCTACTGGTTTTAAATAATATGCTTTTAAAACCAGTCCACCAAAACTGACAAATTATTATGTGACCATAATGTTTCACTTATTACGTGCTCACTAAATAAAAAACTAGGCCAAAAATACTGTGTCAACACTCTAATAATAGAGCAAAATCATGGATGGCAATAATTTCCCCGAGTTGGAAGTGAGTCTAAAAAGCAATGCAACTATGGTAACATCAACTTTCATAATAAGTGCCAAACTACATCATTAAATGCTTTCAGAACTGTTAAGGTGTAAAGGCACAGAGGAGGTTCTCCCTCTAATGAATGGAGAGTGGAAATCCTCAAACCCCAATCAAAATCAATTGAAACAAGTGATCTATAGCCTTTTAATTTTAAAAACTAAACAACATTAATTAATTGATTAACTTGAGACGTTGTGTCTCCAGCAGTGGAGAAAGCAGCCTCATCTGCTGCATCGTTCGCTCCAGAGAAGGCCATTATTGTACTAGACTCTAAGCGGGTGCAGCACCGAAGTAAAACAGACTGAGCGTAGAGTTATTTCCTTAACCACAGAGTTGGTTTAGGTTGTTTAGTGCCGATGCGTGTGTTTGTCAGACGGTCTTGTTTGTTGCAGCTGATTGTTGCTTGGGCCTTTTTCAATCTTTAAACACTGAGTTATTAGCTAAAATTTATAATATACAAAAAATTACGAATTACAAAAAAAAAAGAGTTCACTAAATTTACAGTTACAGTCACAGTTAATTTATTTGAGTGACTGTCTTGATTATCATGTCTCTATTTGTATGATATGTTCATGGCCACTCAGGAAGGGAAGACAGCGCAGCACACTGACGAGAATCCCTCAGAGCGTTAGTCATTTGATCTCTCATCAGCAAAGTAAACGTGAAAGCTGCGGTGGAAAATTAATTACTTATAAAAGCCTCAACTCATGCGTCAATTTTCTGTGTTATAACTTCTTCTAATGCCACTTTGGTTCAAGCGAAATAAGGCACAGATGATGAAAAGTGTGGAGACGGCTGGAAAAAGACAGGCTGACAGATGTAAAGTGATGGGAGCAGGAAAGGAGTGACAGGGAACGAAGGAGAGAAAGAGGGAGAGAGGGAGAGAGGATGAAGTGTCTGTCCTTCAAGGCACAGAAGTGAAACTTGTTTGCAGAAAATTGAGGTGACGTGGTAGAGACAGTGACAGATGTAGTATGTGCTGGTGCCTGAAGCGTGACCACAGGGTTGAAATACTGTGCAAGCACACACAACGTGCTCACAGACACATGTACACACACACACACACACGCACAAACACACACTTGAGGAGCCCTATCTGAAAGCGAAAGAGATGAAATGGGAAAAAAGGAAAAAAAAAGAAGACATTTAACTTATTTCCTATCCAATAAATGTCACAGAAGACACTCAGCATATTTTTTTCCTGCCTACAGGGACCCTAGAGGACCCTGGGAAATGAACATATGTCCTATTGACCTCAGCCACTTGATTCAATCATGGAGTGCTTTATTGAGGTGAAAGCAAAGTCATAGCCTGTGTACTCTAAAGGTTATTGGATAGTAGACATGTTTTTAGGTTCAGTAAGGGAGTGAAATAAATGATATTCTTAAACTAATTGGGCACTTCCATGCGCTAGAGGAAGAAGAGGCTCATTGCAGGACTGAAAGGTAAACTGCAACACTGCAGTCCTGAAGAAACGAGCCATGGGGAAAGACGAGACGACATTCTCAAACACAGAGAAAGAAAGGCAAGAGAAGTCCCTCCTGATTTCTCTGTTTATATATTCAGTATTATATATTATATATTCATAGTTTAGATATTATTTGCATTTCACGCATATGTATAGGGGCCATCACATATTGAATTACAAGACAAAGCTGCCAAATCCAAAAGACAGAAAACATCAGTCATTACACATATATTATTTATATGTATGTTGGAGTGTAGTCAGACAGTACTCACAACAGCATTTGAATTTTTATTGTTATTATTAACGGTTGACCAACTCATGCTGTAGAGCAGTATTTTTTTTATTCTCTGCATGATTTTTTATTGGAGCCTGGCACTTTATGTGACTTGACAGCACACAGAAAACTGTGCAGCGAGGAACTGCCTCAAAAGTGTAACGAAAGCCGAGTAACAATTTCAGATTCATATCAATACCTTAATGTTTTATTCATTGATTCATTTTAATCACAAACACCTCAAACTAACTTTATTTCCATCCGGACCTCCACTGTTTGCACTGGAACCTTCATTACCTTCAAAAAACTACAATAAATATAACAAATATGACCATAAGATTTTTTGCCTGTTTTTTTTCAGTAGATTTTTTTTTCATTGTGCAAACTTTTTACCAACTTTATATCCACCTGGACCGACTCCTGTGATATACCCAACTTTTTTTTTTAAGAAGAAAAACTTGACACATATGGCGTCCCAATATAACTCTGACTTTCTCCTTGTTAAAATCTATAGTTCTCTTCCCATAATTAATTCTACCCAGACCATTTCTATGATTTTAAGCTTTTATTTAGACTCAGTTTAGAATCTTTTTTTCTTATATTTTTCAAGGTGAGTTTAAATACAAATAATTATCATTACTTGAGCCATTAAGGTATGCAGTTAAAATATACTATTTTCTATATTTTGTTGGCAGCTACGGTCATGTAGGAGGATTATAAATTGTGGAGGATTATAAATAATTCAACCCAGAAAATGCAGTAAATTTATTTTTTAACCAGGTCTGGTGCATACCTCTCCAGCCTTTGGTATAGATCTGAATTCAGATATATTTGTGAGCAAACACAGATAGAGTTACACAACACTCCTTTTGTATACAAATCACACATTATTGAGGTAGAATGCATACAATTTGTTTACGTAGAAAGCTTTATTTGAGTCGCACACTAACCAGGAGAAGAAGAAACAGTACCCACGTTTGCTACAAGCCAGATTTATATCTCTATAAAAGGGTATTTTTTTCCTTAGGCTTTCTCAAAGTAATTTAACCTGTTCACATCCACAGGATCCCTGGCTCACTTGAGCTACTTCAAGCACTGCTTACAATGATTTAAATTCCAGACTCATGTCTTTTTTTGAACAAGCTATACAACATTAGATTTGCTGGATTATCCACTAACCCTCATACACACATTTTGATGTTACAGTTCCTCTGTCATAAGCTTTTTCATTTGGGTATTCTAAATAGGTGAAAAATCCCTCAAGATGGTAGACATCAAAAGGTTATCATTTTAGGTATCAGTAAGATGTAACAGTGGAAAAACCCACTGTTTTTTACCAGATCTCAGCTGGGCATATGCAAATCCACGCTTCTCAGATAAATTACATAAAGCATACCTCTTCGTACTGTATCCATTTTTCATCATACTAAATGTATTCCGTTTTTCTTCTTGTCTTTTTATATCTTGAAGAGGGCAAGACATAGCCATGTGATGGCTTGCGGTAATTGCATGAATGCATTGACACGACAGACGTGTTCATCGTAACACCTTTTCCTCTGAAGTGGATCATGGGATATGTGCGGCACTCTCACACCAAGATTGACAGCTTGAGGTGGGACCCCGGGTCTGTCTCCCTGTCCGCTTCTCTTTGATTGTAATCTTACTCTGGAAACGAGTGAGTGCAAGAGACGTAGCAAACAGTGAAGAAAGAGGTGGATTCTCAGAGGTCAGGTTCCCCCTCCGCCTGCTCCTATCCATTAACTAATGGCTCCTCACTTCAAATGGCTGTCACTGTCTCTGACAACATCTTGTTGTTGTCACATTGGATTTAAGGAATAAAAGATCCTAAGTGGCAGCACTGTGTCTCAGGAAAGTTGTCATTTTCCCTCCATATGGACGAGGAGTGATATCGTTTGATAGACAAACACTGACACATTGTAAATGCTCATCATCCACAGCCGCAAAGTCAGATATCGGTATTTATTTCCAATTGTCTGTGACAGACTGTGAATGCTGCGCTAGCCTCCTGTTCCTCATCCTGTTTTCCGCTTCCTTGTTCTCCCCTCAGTTTGGCCTATGGTTAGATCAGCCAGTGAATAAGTATCACACTCCGGGGACAGCTGGTTTGTGTTTACAGTCTGGAGACCGGGGCGGGTGCACTGCAAGTATTGTCTAAACAATTTCAGTCGCTATATTCCCCTAGGCTCAGCATTTCCAAGATTTGTGCCAGAGTGTCAGGACATCGAGAAAGAGTTTGTTTGGCTTGCAGCGGCATGGCGAAAGGAGAGGAGAGAGGGGAAGTACTTAAGAGCTTCAGACAAAAACCATATGACTCCTGGGTGTGTGGCAATATTATAAGAAAACACAACTGCGTCTTTTGTGTGTGTATGTACTTTATGTCGGGTTTGTGCTGTAATTGCGTCAATCGAAATGACAGTTGCTGCTTTGACTAGAAAGGCTGTCCTTCACATCTCTACTTTCTTTGGCATTTTATAGATTTATTCCATTAATTAGACCTACCTTTGTTTTTCATACTTTCTCTGGCTTTCAATTTGCTGTAGACGGTGTTGGAGTCTTGTCAAGAAAATAAAAGATACATATAGCTTTATGTGAGATAATAAGCTGTCAGGCATTGTGAATTATGTGCACCGTTGAAGGTTTGTCTGCGTTACAGACACATGTAGCCTCATTTATTGGCCATGTTGTGTGCATTGTGTGTGTTTGTGCATGTGTATTTTTTTCCACTCTCCTCTTTTTTGTGCTTATCTTCGGAGAATAAGTTGCTGACGAGGAGAGACAGACGTGCCACAGGGGAGGGAAGGCAGCCTTGGAGAGTCAAGTCAACAAATCTATGTGTTGGAGATAGACTTCTGTGTGCTGTGTGTATGCTTTGGGTATCTCTACATTTCTCTGCATTTCTTCTACATGTTACATCCCTCTAAATTCACGCTGGATATCATGTTTTTGTGGGTGATGTATTCAGCTCTGGTTGTCTGGGAGACACTGTTTGGGCTCGGCCCATTTCCCCTGCCTCAGAGCAGTAATGCAGCCACATTTCATCCATTTCCGATAAAACTCCACTGCTTGCTGTGTCAGGTTACTCTGATGTCACATGCATTTTATTCACTTGCTATTTTGCAACATGGCAAGAGAAACTTCCCAGAGGCCCAAGTAACAGGCACTCATGTTTTTAGCTGCAGAGATGTTTGTAGCAACTGAAATTAATTAGCAGTGAAAACCCATCATCAAGTCGCAACTTGCAACAAACCCTGTACTGACATAAGCTATGATATGTCTTAGTGTGGCCTATATTTTGCTTGAGAGTTTGTCAGTGTGGAAGTATTAAGGGCTTACCGCATGATTGAGTAATCCTGCTGTGACAGGGAGAAGAGGGATGGTTGTGCTTTCCCTGAGATATTAGCCTTATCCATCCTCTATTTGTCACTCCATAGTGCCACAGTCAACAGCACCCACCAGCAGAATCTGTGCTTAGGGGGTTAATGCTATCCTCCACATGGGGTCAAAGGTCATGTCAGTTTTTTATTTGCTTGCTCTCTCTCTCTGAATATCTGGTTTGTGTGATAGTTCACCCTGTAAAAAGTTTACTGTAATTCTGTTTGAAGGAATCTAGCAAAGGAAAACTCTGAGAGTCCCTTTAGGGCACCAGCATGAAAAATGAACACAGATGTGCACAGTGTAATTGTTGTTTGATGAATGTTTTTTTTCATGTTCATGATTAAAATGCCAACTTTTGAGACTATCATTAACTCATCAGTGTGATCTAGTGGAGGCAGGCATTTTGCCTTGTCATTCCAACCATAACAAAATGTTCTGAATGAATACCAGGCAGGCAAAATCAACAGAAATTCAACTCTGTGTTTAATGTTTGTCTATAAAGGGTTTTGAAGCAATGAAGACAAATCTTTTTTATCACTTTTCCATCTTCGCTTAAGCAGCAGTGATAAAGTAAATTCCCATTAAATTTGGATGCCTTGCTTGGTATTTGCTTCTGCCAGTGGTTCCACTGTTGTATATAGTACGAGACTCTGTGTTAAATCTAGTGTCAATAATTGTTTTCTCCGTGCAGCAGACAAAGCAATTTTACAGTTTAAGTCCGACTTAAATTAAATTGTCTTTTCTACCACAGCATATGTGTCTAGATGACATGTCGTGTTCTGTTCACAATTAAAAAAAAAAAAAATCTGAAACAAACAAACAATTAAAGGCCATTTTTTGGTTTCATAGGGGCGTTCCCTGTCTTCCGTTTAAAATGTCAACTTCTTTCCATATAACCAGTCGAATTACATCGTATTAAACTATTTGCATAAAGCTGGAACATCACCATTTTGTCTTAGCCAAATGGTCACAATAACTCTTTTTTACACAGGAAAAGGTCGAGGAAGGAAAGTGTGTTTTACTTAAGCAGACACAACAGTTTCTGGGAACTCCTTAACCTTGAGCAAAGACCAGAATCAACCCTTATATGACAGGTATATTAAAAGATTATTTTTTGCCAAGTTATGCTATTGTTATTGTTTAGACAACGCCAGCCAACCCTTTATATTATCACTGTATTGTCACGGGACGGGGAACCCTATTGTCTTACATGTCAAATCCATCATGCCTCTTCACGTTCTTCAAGGCGATCTGAAATGACATGTTGGAGTGGTGTTATGCCCACTTTGTTTGGTTAGGAGGTGTAAAGAAGAGACTTTGTTGAAGTGCTTTTGTAGGATCTCTTTGCAAAAAGTGTTAAATACAACCAGACAACAGCCTCTTATGTGACACAAGAGCCTCAGAGTTAGAACAACAATCCATAATAGTCTCCAAACCTTAACACACCTTAGCTTGTTGTACAAGCAGCCAAACAAACATTAACCAGGGAAAATAACACTGCTAGCATTACATTGTATGTGAGATAGCTACTGAAATAAGCATCTGCAGCACAATAAACAGAACTTACCTGTGTATATCTGTAAATATCCCTTTAGTTTGTTTAGATGCTGGTGTGGTTCTCACTTATCCCTTCTACCCTTAACAACACACTGCTTCCCTTGACTTGCAGGCTACAAAGTGCAACTTTACTTTACAAGAGTTGTTAAGAGTGTTACAGCAAGGAATCAAAAAAATCCTTTAAATAATAAAAAATGCAGCTAAATAAATCAAAAAATACACTGACATTATTAGAACTCCACGTAGGTTTAGATGAATGTGGTTGAAGCAGGAAAAAACTAATCTTGAGCAGGCTTCCATGACCTAGCAGTCAATAAGCACTGCAAATTAGTCTTTAAATTATGTGTTGCATCTTAGAGATTTGCTTAGGTCATTTGATCAATACAGGCTAAATAAGTATGAAGCCAACTAGGTCCAAATGTTTCGTGTACCTGAGTGATAAAGATAGATATCATCTGCGTAATAATGAGCTATTATAAAAAAGTGATACAGTGCTGGACTAAAACTGATTGATTGTTACAGTCTACAACTGAGCACTGAAAAAGAGTGTACACAAAAATGTGACCAATGAAAAAGGACAATAGTATCAGTCAGTATTAAAAAAGAATTGCAGGATGTCTGAGAGATACTAAACTCCCCTGACTTCTGTATTTAAATAGAGGAGTTAACAGAAATTACATTGCAGAAAGGCAGCGACAGTCACTTGCTTGTGCAGCAGCAGAGTAAAGACTGTTTGTGCAGTATATTTTTTTCCTACTGCTAACCCACCACAACCAAAGATTCTGATATCTCCTCTAATAGGCTGCAGATGTGGTGATTTATAACATACAGCAAAATAGGGGACTAAAAGTGTGAAAGAGAGGAGTGGTTCCTCGATGGAAAGCTGCATAATGAGAGGAACAGATCCAAAACACTATAACCATTCCTGTGCCTGCCTGGCTGTCAGTTCTGCATCCCCTATTTTCTGCCATTTTCCTCCTCCTCCTCCTCCTCCTCCTCCTTCTGGAGCATCGCTTCATCTCTCTCCTGTGGGAATAGTTTGGAATGTGCAGACAGGTTTGTGATGGAGCTGCTGATTTTGAAGCTGCTTACTGAAAGCTTTGATGACCAGTGATGTGTTCCCCATTATTCTCATATATGCTGTATACAAACTGTATGTACTGTATGTGTGTGTCTGTCTGTGTCTGTCTGTGTAAGGTGTGTTGTATTATTGGTAGACAAGAAAAAAAAAAGGTGTGTCTGTGTCTTCATATTTGCTCTGCCCTGCTCTTAGAAAACTAGTACTATTTTTATTTCTAAAGCAACATTTTAAAAACAATAAAAACATTTAATTAGATTCATTTCTAAGAGCCTTAAAAATAATTGGCATTGCCAGACATTGTGCCTGTACTTGACTTGTAGCACCACACTCCCACTTAAAGGAGCTGTGCTGTTGTCTACCTTTTTATCTTTCAACATCAACTGCCTCTTGTGATGTTAACACTGCAAAATTAAATAAAGCAATTTCAATATTTTCCAATGAATTGTGTTGCTCTGTGTGGATATATTGATAATTAGTATTCACAATCTTTGTGTTTGCTTAGCTGGCAGCTTCCTTCCACACCCAAAAACCAAATTCCATTTTTTTTTCCCTGCACCATCAAGGCCAGTTTTCAAGGTCTCGGCTTCATTATGCCAGACAGACACAGTGAAAGAGAATAATTTAGACCCTCCCACAATCTACTACTACCTAGCAATCTACTACAAGTATCTACAAGCACCGTTATTGTAGAGGTTTACAGGTAGGCTTTCCGTTCTGTTAATCGTCTCAAATATAGATAATAAAATATATTATCTTCAAATGCCATAGAATATGAAAAGATGGAATATTTCATTATGCGAAGCTCCCTCTGCCAATAAAACCCTCCTCTCTGTTTGCCCAACCTCGCTCAGTCTATGTTTTTCTCTGTGGAAAACTCCCTTTACTATTTCTACCAGACTTCCCAAGGCTATTGCAGAGATATAACAAAGAAGCACAAATACAGACATGAGATGAAGCACCGGGAGCTGGAGGAAAGGATGAAGCTGAGAGGTAAAGGAAAAACCAAGAAGACAATGAAGAGAGGCTGGAGATAATTAAATGGATCTTCAAAGCGATATCGCCCACAGCGCTGCGTCTCATTCATTTACACACATATAAATGCCCCTCAGCACAAGTCCACTAAATTGTGTGTATACCCAAAGATGTGTTGTTCTTATATTTTCCATGCTATATTCAAACATAAATCTGTGTCTCCACCCCACCCCTGTCGTTAATGGGAGTTATGCAAAGCACGTCAGGATTGGACTCATTTTCATAACAGCAATCTACTGGCAATTCATCACAATCAAGCATGAAAAATATGCTATTATACACCTGATTTTTTTTTGTTTGCTGCAATGTAATTGTGTGTTTCTACAAGAACAATGCAATAACATTTTTAGGTCTAAATGTCACATTGAAATATTGGCTTGGTATTAATGAAAGTGTTTCCTGATGTAATCTTGTGTTGTTGCCCTGCTTTACTTTCACTTTATGCACCAGTAGACTCATTTGCCCACACTCAGATTTATTTGTTTATCACTTGTCAGATTAATGTCATTATATTATGTATTCATAGGTAAAAATTGCAGTGGACTTAGCTGATAATATGTTTGCATTGCAAAGTAATTACCATCTTAATTCTAGAGCCACATTCCCTTCTTTTACAATGGAGGCCTTGTGTGACTTTTAACGCAAGCACGCTGCCCTGATGAAGTGGTGCTAAGGACTTGTAATCATGGCAGCTCTGTCCCAGGTCCCTGAGGTCACAGGACTGAACAGCTGATTTGACTGTTTGACAGCCTGTCAGCAACTGGTCTGCCACCAGAATAATATGAGTGTATGAGTGCCTGTTGAAGAAGGGAAGAGAAAACAAATACCATCTGGAATGGAATATTTCTGTTTGACCACTTATGTTCTGCTGCTTATTTGAGTGTAAAATAGATGGAAAAATGTATTGTCTTCGTTTTATTTATTTAGTCTTTTTTAATTTTAGATAGTAAAAATAATGATTTTCTCAGAATCAATGTAAGGTTTTAGGATTTTTGTCATCAAATTGAAAATCTGGTCATTTTTACTGTTTGTGGCAACTAGGACAAAGTACTAATTCAAAGTACAGCATTGATCAGTTGGGTCAGAACACAGTATGTCACCTCTTAATTTAGGCTGGATTCATATAATGCATAGTCTAATGTAGGTAACTTAATATGTATATTACTGCCAATAGGAGAGATGTAGCAATGGGGCAGATACGATTGGTATAAAGCCACAAAAGACGGAAAAAATTCAGATAGACTCATGAAGGAAATATATGACTTAACAATATAATACAGTATCTTTGCTAAATTAGAGAGGCTGGAAGAGGACTGTAAGCTTTATTTGCTCTTTCCTTGATGGCTCCTCCATTTTCCAGACACATTATCAGAGTAGGAGATGAATAACAGGTATGCTCTCCTGCCCTAATGCATAAGTTTTCCTTAGCTGCAAAGTGCTAATGTAGTTTGCTTTTAAGCATAAGTATATTCAGATATTCCAAAGTACTCTTCATGTCCAGAAAATAAGAAAAAAAGAAATCTTTTCAGATGGTGAATGTAGCTCTCATCCCTTTTATGAGTTATCAACTGATTTTCGTATTACATCACTGTCATTGCATCCTATAAATCCTCACAACTTTGT
>JAPZDZ010000006.1:7188978-7201125 GCA_029783805.1 Acanthurus tennentii | reverse complement strand
CTAAACAGCATGCCTTGTCCTCTGACATCTGTTTGTTTTTTTTCTTATCCCTTTATGTAATAAAGCATATAGGATGAGGGTTGGTCAAAGACAGTGACTGTATCTCCCTTTGAGGAGATAAATAAAAGATGAATAGCACTGAAAAAAAAGATATACTTTTTATAAACACCAGGTTAGGAGAGATATATTACAGTAATAACTGGAATTAACATATATATCATTTACATAAGTTTATAAAAACACTGGTAAAAATTTATTTACAAATGCCATTTTGCTTGCACCCACCTTTTACTTTCTACTGTTCTTTCATACTAATCCTGTTGTGCTCACTCATTCAAGCATATATTAATATTGTTAAGCATATCATTGTAGTTCCACGTGTCTGTTTATGTGCCATTATAACTCATTGCACTACTCTTTTTCTGTGTCTTCTCCCTTGTAGTTAATACTGGTAAGTTGTCATCCATCCTTCATCCACAATCAGACAGCAACAGGAAATCTTGAGCCCCTGTTATTGTCCTATCTGGCATTGTAAATCCATCGACCAATACAGTATGTAACTTAAGTTATGTGTGGGTAAACAAATAGATATGTGCTGTTTTTCATTAAACATGGTCAATAATGAATGTTTCCTGCTACATAACCACCATGCATTTATTTTTGAGTTTTTAATGAATACTGAGATGATCCAGAATGATGAAAGTGTGTCAAGCTGCCATGTAATTAGGGCCTTGCTTCCTCCGCAGTGCCCCCAGCATTTGCCATACGCCCCAGGAACCAGGTGGTGGCGGTGGGCAGGACAGTCACCTTCCAGTGTGAGGCCACTGGCAACCCACAGCCTGCCATCTTCTGGCAGAGGGAGGGCAGTGAGGTGAGACTGACCCCTCAGTCTTTCATTACACCAAATCACCGCTCAGTGCAAAAATCAAGCCAGTGAAAGGATTTTTTTTAACTCTGTGATCTGTTGTGCCCCCTTTCCAGAGTCTCCTCTTCTCCTACCAGCCCCCACAGCCTTTTAGTCGTCTCTCTGTCTCGCAGATGGGCAGTTTGACCATTACAGGTGTTCAGCAGGCTGATGGAGGCTTCTACAGCTGCCAGGCTCTCAACATAGCTGGCAGTGTTATCACCAAAGCACTGCTGGAGGTCACAGAATGTGAGTACAGGCAAGGAGCGATGAAGGGCAGTTGGGGGGATTTTTTTTTTTCCCGAACATTTCTGGCGTCAGTGTTCAGTCTTTTGGCTAAACGGACAACTTTGTTGCTGCAGTTTTCCTTTGTTCAGCAGGTTTATTAGGCAGCATACTGGTCCTGTTTGCAGACTGAGGAGAGCTGCCCTGCTTTAAAAAGGTGTGGTAGTTGGCCTTGGTTACTAACCATCAGGGGAAAGATTTCAGAAAGGGATTTCAAAAGATGTTGTTCACATGTTGGGCTCAAAACACTCTGTTTCCATGGTGATCATGTGTAAAGAGTGTCTGGCCGTATCCTTTTTTACCTCTAAAAATAAATTTACCAACTTGTTCCTGTGCAGTATATAATCTAAATAAAATGGATTGGAGTTAATAGGATAATGATTATTCCTTGAACCTAATTTTTCTATTAAAACAACACAGTCAGTGTTTTATTCTACTGCAGATTCCCTTGAATTAAGAGAGCAGGATTGACATATGATATGATTTTTTTAGACACTTTTTTATTGAATGTTGTCTGAGGCACCACCATTCAAATCCTTGGCGATGAAGTAACTGTGTTAATTGTTTAAAAAAAGCAATTTAAATGTGCTTGGAGGCCCATTCCAATAATTACACACCGCCAGCAAAGTCTACGAGCGCCCAATTAAATGACCTTTGTGATCATGAATACATGTGTCTGGGTAACTTTGTAGCGTGTGCCTGTATTAAATTAATGAAGATAATTGCTTCAGGCTTAAACAGACAGTCACTGCATTCGCGCATTGAGTTGTTCAGCGCAGCCCCTATTAGTTCTGAGGGATAATTTCGCTGCTCACGCAGGTTGTGCGTTCTGCAGCCACCTTAGTAGGGAAATGAGAGGCTTCCACTGGGTGAAAAACCTGTTACGCATAATGGAAATGAAAGAGATGGGGTCATGTTTTATGTAATTTTTTTTTTTTTTTCAGTGGTCTATAGCGCTGCACTCTCGCCTGTACCTGTTTATCAAACCCCCCCACCCCCCTTTAAACTCTCTCCATCCCACCTCCCTCCTCTCATCCCCATTTGGAGTGGTGCATTTGTATGGAAATAACTGGTCCACATTACCTTTGGCACTTTTCAGGGCCTCTTTCCATCACCTTTTTTTTTTTTTTTTTTTTTTGAGGGGGAAAGATGGATGGGTATTTTTATTTATTTATTTATTTATCTAGAACCCCTGCCCCCATTCATTGGGTTTTAAAATGTAAGAGAGGGAGTGAAAAGAGGGCCCCGTTATCTAAGTGGGATTGTTATTAGCTGGGCTTTGCCGTCATGATTGGAGTCGGCCCCGGCAGAACCTACTGCCGAGTGAACGATTAGTTGCTCTCCGCTGGAGGGGAAAAGTTGATTTCTTTTTCCTTCACTGCCTTGCACAGCCACCTAAACCTTGTGTTCTCTCTTTAGCAATTTTCCTCTTAATATATCTTTCACATCTTATCTGTCTTCTTTTGGCAGAATTCAATTTCATTTTCTCTACTTTCATCTTTATTACTTTTATTTCCGTCTCTTCTCTCCTCATAACTTTGATCTTTTGTAAACAACATTTCTAAATTCCCAATTTCACAATAAAATGTTGACAGTTTACTGTTTTTTAAGGTATTTTTTGCCTTTTTTTAGTGGTAATAATTGAGATTCAAACAGGAAAAAGCAGGATGAGACAGGAGGATGATGTGTAATAAGGGTCACCAACCAGATTTGAACCAACACATTGTGGTTTTGTGTGTCTTAGCCCTTTCGCCTCAGCCACAGTTCCATATCAGACTTCATTAAAGAAACCCTGTTTCTTCTGTATGAGGCATGAAAAGCCAACAAGCACAACACCAGAGATAAAGATCTGTCTGTAACTTCATGCAACAGAAATCAAGTGTTTTCTTTGCCGAAGGTAAACCTCAAACAGATGCTTTGAATCGCCTAAACATGACCACAATCACCTCAAACATGTTTTGGCTGGAATGGCCTTTGTAGGCAAAGCAGCAACACAAAACTATTGTTCATGTAAAATATGAATAATCTGTGTTTGCAGTGATCAATTATCCAGTAATTTCATTTAATTAAAAGAGTTTCCTTAAAAACATTTTTTTCTGTCGCTATGCAGGTTTCACCTAAAGACAGCTTGTAGTAAAAAACATTGGACTACATGAAATCACTACCATTATCAAAACCTTACAATTCAGTTTTTGTTTGCTGACAGTCAAGTCGGTATTTTCTTGAACCAGTGGCTCCATAATATCTGCTCTGTGTTGTGTTTGGTGTTGTGTCCACCATGTCCTTGTTTCTATCTTAAATGCTGAATCTTATTTGCTTTGTTATTTTTTTATTGAATAGCACTTTGTGACTTTGTTTTTGAAAGGTGCTATACATTTATTATAGTATTTATTCTAATACTCAAAAGCAGTTTAGAATGCACACTAGCATTTTTCACTATGCTTTATTTTGTAATGTTTCCTGTACTGCTTAAGCTTAACACGCTCTTAAACATTATTAGTCTCTCATTTCTGTTTTTTTTTTTTTTTTTGCATTAGCTGGGTCAGACCACCCTCCCCCTGTAATTAAACAGGGTCCACTCAATCAGACTGTGCCTGTGGACAGCACGGTGGTTCTGGGTTGCCAAACAGCTGGATCTCCACCTCCTACAGTCCACTGGAAGAGGGACGGTGTGGTGGTGTCTCCCGTGGACTCCCGCATGTCCATCGCAGACACAGGCTCACTAGAGATTCGCTACGCCAAGGTAGAAGATGAAGTAACACAGCAGTGTGTAATTAGCAGCCACAGTGAGTGCACTAAGCAAAACCAACCCATTAATAACTGCCACTGTACTTTCTCTCTCCAGCTGGGAGATACAGGCTCCTACACCTGTGTAGCCTCCAGCCCCAATGGAGAGGCGTCCTGGACAGCATATTTACAGGTGGAGGGTAGGTCACACAGACTGTGATGTTGTCACTGGGATTGTTAACAATACTAAAGAGTCTTGTGCAATGTACTTATATGTGTTTATTGGTATCTCTGCGGCAGAATTTGGAGTTGTTGTTCACTCCAATCAGCCTGTAGACCCCAACTTAATTCCTGGTGCTCCATCTAAACCTGAGGTGACTGACATCAGCCGTACCTCCATCACTCTCTCATGGAAATCGAACCCCAGTGTTGGCACAACACCTACATCCTACATAATCGAGGCATTCAGGTAAGGTATATGTAATAGGAGTTACAGATAAGTTTGTGTGTTGCCCAAGATAGACGATGAGTTCTTGTTACATGCATTTGATGTGCAGTTTAACTTTGTAATGCAGAAAGTTTGAAGATAATAACTTTTGTTTTGAGAAAATTGTAAAATGCAAGCTAGCACTGTCTGAGAAAATAGACCAATCTCGACCTTTTTGCAGTCATCTGCTACCTCGGTCTCAGGGGGTTAGGGGGAGGTCCACAGGGACATGCAGGCAGTGCTGGGGTAAGGTTCTCCTTCTTGCAGCCTGGTGAAGAAGTGGGTCACTGAATTCAAAACCCAGCAGAGAGAGACGACTGCATGAAGCATGAAGGCTGATGTTGTCCATTTTCTCAGACAGTGCTGACTGGCAATTTTAAATTACCCAAAACAGAAATACCACAAAAGTTATTCACTGCAAACTTTCTGCATAATCACTTAAAGAGTTGAACTGCATGTGAATGCAACATGAGCTGTATAACTCATCTCCTTTTTTCCTTAGGGCCACAACCTTATCATTAGCCTCTGTATCAGGCATGTTTTAACTACAGACTGGGTCTTACATCTATTGAGCTTAATAAAACTTCCCCTTTATCCGTGTTATCGCCCTGCAGTTATACTTTGGGCAGCAGATGGATGACCTTAGCGGAACATATAAAGACACAGACTTTTGTCCTGAGGAACCTAAAGCCTGCGACTGTCTACTTGTTTATGGTCAGAGCAGTGAATGCTTACGGCCTCAGTGACCCCAGTCCAATCTCAGACTCTGTTAGAACACAAGGTCAGTGTGGGTGCCTTTCACTCTTTTTTTATGCCTATACTTCACATTTAAAAAGATATCACATAATACTGCAGAGAAGCTGCATGTTTATTTCACTTCAAATGAATGCATTGCTTTTTTTTTGTTCCCTTTTATACCAACAGACAGCACTTCCACCATGCAGGGAGTGGATCATCGACACATCCAGAGGGAGCTGGCAGACGTGGTTATCCACCTACACACACCAACCGTCCTTTCATCTTCTGCTGTCAGGGTGCAATGGATGGTAAGGGGGGGGGGGCATGATGCCATGATGACTGTCCTGTGCACAGTCAATATTTTTTTTTTTATTTCTGCTATATTTGCTTAACATCAGAGTAAGGATAAATAGGGGAGAAGGTCAAATATGCAATCTTACAAGTAAATATAAACACAGGCTGTAGAGCGACAAATGATATAAAAGCCAAAGGGTGATGAATAAAAAAATAGAATAAAACTAAGACTGTCTGTAGCTGACAGGGTTTTCATCAGGGATTTTTATAGAGCAAACTCTCTGATGCCCTCTGATTTGTTTTTCCCTTTTTTCTTTAAAGCAGCACGAAGAGGTGAGCTCTTAATGATGCAACAAACAAAAAGTCAAACACAGAGATCAAAATAGATCAGGGGGGAGCTTCTTGGCTAAAACTGTCTTGTGTTAAAGTTAAGTAAAGTGTTTAATAAAAAGGTTTTTATTCCATTCATGTCTTTTCTACCTCAGTATTCAGCAGACATTAAAATGCACTGTAGAGTTAAGTGAATTTGTCTTTTGTTGTGATGCATTTTGCTCTGTTTTAAACACAAAGACATTTATTTTCCGAGTGAATGCGTGTGCTCAAACATGCACATGTCTCCCCAGGAATCTTTTAAGACACCTTTTGTCATAATTATGTGGTTTAAATGGAAAGTGCTCAGTCCTCTCCTGGACTGGTTTCAACCAGAACCATGCTGAGGGGAAACTATTAATGACCTCATATAGAGGTTTATGATGAGAATTCACAGATATGAGGGCGATGTTAATCTGTATCACCCTAAAGGCAAAGGGAATTAACTGAGCTTTAAGAGATCCTTTCTGCAGGATGTTCACTCTTAAACAAGATGAGTCTCTTCCCTCCAAGATGTTTTGTTTTAACTCACATGCAGATATTATTGCAAACCTCAGACATTGCTTTGCATTACAGCAACAAAAACTACAGAATGTTCACTCGTCTAATAAATCAAATCCCAGATATTTAGTTGTGTACATGTTTTTTTGTCGGTGCATCTCCACTAGGTCCAGAAGCAATCTCCTTACATCCAGGGTTACAAGGTGTTCTTCAGGCCTTCAGCTGAGCACGGCCAGCCAGAGGGGCAGTGGAGCGTCTTGGAGGTACACGCCCCACGGGAGGAAGGGGTGGTGATCGGTCAGCTGAAGAAAGGATCCATCTACGAGTTCAAAGTGCGTCCCTTCTTTGATGAGTTCCAGGGGGCTGACAGTGAGGTGAAAGTGGTCAGAACATTGGAGGAAGGTGAGTATCTGAAAACTTTTGTTCTACAATATGAAATGTATCCATACATAGCTGAAAGGAATTGAAAAAAAAACATTTGTGCAACTCTTAGTTTGTTTTAAATTGTTGTATCTTGGATGAATAAACTGGATGCAATAAACTAGGTATTGCTTTTTAGTCTGCAAAGAGATGAAGATTGTGTCTAATGGGCACAAACCATCAGATAAGATTGCAGAGATGTCTTCATGGTTAACTGTGTGCTTCATTGTCGTAGCTCCCAGCCGAGCACCCCAGGGTGTTACAGTGACAAAGAGTGATGCCAATGGCACTGCTATTCTCGTTGCTTGGAAACCGCCTCCTGAACGGGAAGAGGCTGGAGTCATTCAGGAGTACAAGGTAGGAAAAGAAGGCTTCCTCTCTCTCCTGTCCTCACCCTCTAAATCATGCCAGTTTCAATGTAAATGGCAATTGTGCCTCTTGTGTAGTCACATGTGTCCCTCAGGCAGTCACTGTCGTCCTCGTCTCCTCCTTACATTCTCTTGACAGATCTGGTGTCTGGGTAACGAGAGTCGCTACCATATAAACCAGTCAGTGGACGGCTCCACCTTCTCTGTGCTGATTCCCAGTCTGGCACCAGGCATTCGTTACAGCGTAGAGGTTGCGGCGAGCAATGGTGCTGGACCTGGGGTCAAGAGTGATGCCACTTTCTTTCAGTTAGGTAAGGGTCCTCCTGCAGAAAAGGGTGTAACACTGTGTCACCAAAAAAGACCAAAAAACAGCAACAGTATCTCAGGGTCAAAACTTTTGTGATGTTTCTCGGCCTCCTTTTCACTGGTCAGTGTCATAAAAAGTTAAAGCACCATGCACACTCTGTGGTTTGGCCTTCCTCACTTTTCAGCTATATATGTTTTAATGTTTTTGTGTCTTTGCTGCTGCATCAACTTTTTTGCACACACTGAAATCCTCAGTTGTGATTCTGCACATCATTATTTCTCTCTCTTGTTTTTTGTTTTTTTTTTTAAATTCCTGTAGACTCTGCAGGCCAGATGATGGACATCAGTGAGGAACGAGATACACTGTCTCAGATCTCAGATGTGGTGAGGCAGCCGGCATTTATCGCTGGCATTGGCGCCACCTGCTGGCTAGTCCTCATGATTTTCAGCGTGTGGCTGTACCGACACCGCAAGAAGAGAAGCGGCCTCAGCAGCACATACACCGGCATCCGCAAGGGTGTGTGTTTTAAAAAGGATGTGTGTGTGTGTGTGTGTGTGTGTGTGTGTGTGTGTGGTTCAAGGTGTTTACCATATAGGCCGAGTGTGTGTATAGAAAACAGCTTATCTTGTTACTTTCATGGGTCCGTATGAAGGTCGTTGTGACTGCAGATGAGATCAAGCTGCGACATGTTGCCTCCACACTAAACAGCATTTCAGTCTTCATGTCAGTGATATTAAGCAATGTTTTCAAAGGCTGATAAGCACATCACATCAAAGGCTGAAAAATAGCCATGTCTAATCTTCCGTTGACACAGAGACTTCAGAAAACAAATTTGCATGTGCGACTCTGCAGATAGTCAAAGGCTGACCTTTAGTCACTCATTTGTAGGGTGTCATTTACTCGACACAGCACAGTTCTTACAGGCACAAACCTGTCAGCCTGCCGTTACCATGTCTGCCACGATATCGCTGTTATTTTCCCCCCCTCTGTCTCGGGTTGCCTGTCACCCCCATTAACCTTCACTTGGACATTCATGTCAAAAACAGAGGCGATGTCGAGGCAGGTGGCATGTGGTTATTTAAATGTTTGTACACTCAGAGTCAGTGCAGGGTGCATGAATAAGGCACACAGCTACAAGTCAAGTTTCTTGAAATGATTTCACTTATTTTTCCTCTCCTCTCCTGTCTTTATCTGTCCACACAGTCCCATCATTCACCTTCACACCTACAGGTTCGTACAGAATGACTCATCTGCCAATGGTTGTGTAACCGCTTGGAATTTTTTTTTTATGTATTCAGCAGTTAAATTAACAGACTTATTGCATTTTATTCCATTTTGTGTCTTTTGAGGGAAGAATTTATGAGTGCCATATTTTCTTTAAATGAACAGGAATGAAAGCACAGCTGAAAGATTGCAAAACGCTTTAAGAACATGTAAATCAGATTTTAACAAAACCATAACAGAGAACAGCAAACAAAACCAAGTGATTAATGCATTAAAGGTCATATAAAATGAGTTAAAAGTGATAAAATAGTTGTTTTTTGAAAGTAGAAATTAAACTATGCAGTTTGATTATCAATTATTTATTATTTAACTATGGCATTGCTAGAATGTAAATAGAATATTTTTGAATCAAACTGTGGATTTTCCTGATCAGTACAGAGCAACATCGTGTTTTTGCATAAACATTTATATGCTGGTAGTGTGCCAAACTCACACTAGGTTCATTTGATTAAATAAGGGAAAAATATGAAATGTATTCTACAGGAGAATATTTATTTGTTTGATTTCTTCCAGGCAGTGGAGGAGAAACTCTCTCAAACAAAGCTTCCAAAACAGTTCTAAATTCACACTAAGATCAGTAAAGGCACAGATGAATATTTGTGATGCGTTCATGCACATTAAACCATAAAGTCAGATTTTGTGCCCTATTGATGGAAGCATGTACTGAAGCAAGTCTAGACTTTTGACTTAAGATTTCTGCTTGGGTTGTCTGCCTGCCTTTCATGGGTTTTCTCAGCCTTTGGCTCTTCCTCTTTTTGACAGCTCATCAAGGTTTAATGTTTTTTTTCTGCCTCTCCCCTGCAGTCGCATATCAAAGAGGGGAATCTGTTTGCAGTGCTGGCAGGTGAGTGATATTTTTGTCCCTTTGTGTTATATAAAGACTAACAGGAGAAATGCATTTTCATTGTGGAAACACTAGGGGGAGATGTCTTCCTGCTCTAAAAAATTCCGCTCATGCAGCCACCCCCATGCTCATTTATCAGCAAAAAGAAAAGAAAAAAAACAACAGCAGGTTATGATTGACAGCTCTCTGGTCCTCCATGTTGCAGACCCGGCCTCCTCAGCATGGGTGAGCCTCTAAACCAGCTGTGGCTGCCAGACAGCTGGCCAAATGCATGTGCCAATCACAAGGATTGTAGCATCAACTGCTGCAATAATGGCAATGGCACCAGTGACAGTAACATGACAACATACAGCCGACCAGGTTAGTGCAAGACAGAATTCATGTCATCGTTCAGGTGCTGTAGGAGCCTCCGAGAACCGTATTGTGTGTCTCATAAATTTTTTTTGTAATTTTGCAGCTTTGTTACTGGTACTTTTGCTGTCTCCTCACAAGCTGCTTTGTTTCATGCTCTCCTCAGCTGACTGCATAGCTAACTATGGAAACCATCCAGAAAACAAACAGGGGGGACAGCTTGGTTCTGAGACGGCCATCTACAGCGATGTGAACCTCTCCAACAAGCTCAATGAGATTAAAACGTTTACTAACTCCAACTTGTGCTATGCAAGTCCGGGGGGAGATTCAGCAGCCACATATGAACCAATCCCCTATGCCACCACACAGCTCATTCAGGCCAGCATTAAGAATAAAGCAGCAGGCGGTGGCGCTGTGGCAGAGCCTCTGGAAATGCCCTGCTGGAAACAGCCTCCCAACTTGCCTCCTATACCAAAGGAGATGGCAGCACAGATGCAGTATAACATCATTGAGCAAAACATGCTCAATAAAGGTAAAATATGAGAGAATTTGCTTTGCTTTATACCACTTACATAAAAAAACAAGAAAGATCTTATACATTTTTTCGCTTCTTGGTGTCAGATCATCAAGGAGGTGAAGGAATGATCCATCCAAAAACTATCCCCTACAACCAGACTCGTGATCACAGCGTAGGCGGCTCATACCACAGCTCAGACAGAGGCAGCAACAGCACCTCAGGTGAGGCCAACAGCTGCACACACACACACTGGTGAATTTTAATGAGAGCCATACGTCTGTGTTAACCTTGATGTTCTCATTTTCTCAGGGAGTCAGAATCAAAAGAAGGGACTGCGGGCCCCAAAGACACCGAAACACAATGCAGTGACTTGGGGAGAAAACCTGTCTCCTCCCCATGCTAACGCTTGTGACTGTGATGATTATAGCCTACCTATGGAGAGGAGGTATAGTATTCAGTTGATAGTGTCAAATTTGCATCTTGAACAAAATATCCGCAGGTGTGCACTTTGAAATACCCTAAAATATGCACCAAATGTATTACTTCATTTCTGCACATCCAGTGCTTTAGATAAAATTTGCAATAATGCTGAATTTGTCGTTCTAAATTTAAGATTTTACATAATATGTTGCTTTTTTGTAAACTGTAGCCCACCATATTAAACTGACTGGAAAAAAAAAGGTTGTTATAGTATAATTGGAGGTATAGTGATGTATGCCTGCAAACTTTCTGCAAAAACATGTCCGTATTGTCACAGCTATCACGGAACTAATTATACAATTTAGATTTTTATCATTATGCACTATGACAGCAGGTTTTATGTGGTTCTAGCTGAAATTACCTAATGAGATGTACAATAAACAGAACATAAAGAAGCGTTCGTTCAAGGGATGCAATAAAAAAAGCAGATGGTGCAGAAAGCATTTTGTTCATCTTTGTAGGTGTTTCTATAATTGAAATTTGCATTTGGATGAAGGACTTGAGGATTTGCATTGATGTCTAATGAGCTGTGACTAATGTGTCAGGACTTCCCCTCATTCCTTTAGCCATTACCTCATGTCAGTTGCCCTTTTCTTTTCAGTTTTGATCCAGATGAAAGAATAGAAGGCTGCCCTACTCCACCGGTTAGAGGAGCAGCCTCATCCCCTAATGAAGTGTCTTATAGTCACCCACCTATCACACCACCACAGGGGGACCTGAGCAATGGCCTGCAGGATGGAATGGAGCATCCCAGGTAACCAAATTAAAACCTCCAAACACTGCAGTCAGCCATTTTAACCAATGCAACATTTTTTTTTTTTTATCATGATAAGACTGCACAGATGTTTTAATGCACTTTCCAGCCAACACATCACCAGCCACCCACGCCCTTTCTCCCCAACACACACCTATAGCTCCATACCCCTCTGCATGGACACTGATGGGCAGGAGGAGGAGGAGGAGGAGGAAGAGGAGGATGAAGAGGAGGCAGAGGAGGAGACAGACGCAGAGCTTGCTGAAAGTCACTTCAGCCAACACCCCAACAGGCAGAAGCACAAACACCAGCTGCACCATCCTTCTCAACACAAGCTGCTTCTCCACGGGCTGGACCAGACCCCAGCCTCCAGCACAGGGGATCTGGACAGATCGGTCACAGGGTCCATGGTTAACAGCTGGGGATCGGCATCCGAGGACAACATCTCATCAGGCAGGTCCAGTGTTGTCAGCACCTCGGAGGGATCCTTCTTTACAGATGGCGATTTCAACCAGGC
>JAPZDZ010000006.1:7170570-7182428 GCA_029783805.1 Acanthurus tennentii | reverse complement strand
GCCAACCATGTGTTGGGTTGAGGACGAGCCTTTGCTAATGATTCAGGCTGCCATGTCAGAAAAACAGAAATCAAGGATGTATCATTTGGTAAATATGTCTCTTAAGAGGCAAACATCCTGTAATGGATTTCTTTCATTTTCATTATGAACTACTTATTTTACATAACCCTAAATATTGCAAATAAACTGAAAAAAGAAAAAGAACGGAAAAGAAAAAAAAATCATATTTAAAATATTTATTCCTTTTTAATATTTTTTAAATATTTTTTGTCATATACAGAAATGCAGCTATGTTTGCTGAGTAATATGGATGTGAATATTGTTCAGTATGAAGTCTTTATTGATCATGTGGTAGGTTGATAGGTTAGCGTGACTAGCAAGACTAACAAACTGAGCACATCTTCCAGCTGAGCAAGCACTGAAGCCCTTCAAAATAAAACTGGCAATTAGAAAAAACAAGACAGAAAGACCAGCAGGAGAAGGTTAAAAAAATCATTAATTTAGATCCTCTTCTATTTTTTTAAAAAGTTACCAGGTGGATGGCAGTCGCAATGCAGCAGCTTGCATCATCATCAAGGTTGCCCTCAGGATGTGTCAGCAGTCATGCAGAGGGTAGTATTAAAACCAGTCCTAATAGGATGCACTGGGGCCCGTCATAACTATCTCATGCAAGTTGCATGCATAATCATTCAAGCAATGGGATTTTCACCATAATGAAATTTACTGAAGATTTGCAGAAGGCACTGTTGCAGGAAAGAAGTCTGGAGGTTACGAAGACATTGATTAGCTTCACAGCAGTGAAACAAACAGGTGGTGTCAGAGATAGGGAGCATTTCTCAGTCCTGAGAGGCATGCTTTCCCGTGTCATTGACATCATCGGAGGCAGCGAGGGTGCCAAGGTTGAGTTCCAGGGGGATAAGGTGACGCCGGTGCTGAGTGAGATGCTGTAGGTCGAGGTGAGCAGGAGTAACAAGTGCAAATTTATGATTTTCAAATTTATTGCAGTCGTGTTTGAGGAAGATTAGTTTTTCTTAAAGCAGGCAGTTGGTGAGGAATTAGTATGTGTCAGAGATAATGAATCTGGTGAGGAGGTGAAGCTCAATTCTACAGTAATGAAATCAAATTTGTTTATGGAGATATCTATATTACTGTCTGACACCATAAACACTGACTGAGAACGAGAATGTGACCTCTGATGCCAGCAGAGAAATAAACAGTGGCGGAAGAGAAAGAAATGCTGAGTTTTCAAAAGCTGCACTCAAGGGAAAAAGATTTACTGTGGCATTTATTGAAGGGAGCCCTGTCTCCTAGAAATTAATATAATTGGTACAGTATATTGGCATAATTAAAATATAACTTATTTTGGATAGCAAAAATGTTTTGACAGGGCAATAAATTCCTCTAAGTGTGTTTTCTAGTAATGCAGCTCGATGTGAAAAGTAGTATTTTGTGCAATTTGATATTCTTAATCTCTGGTAGCAATACAGTTCACATGGTTCATAACAGTATTCTCAGTTGTAATGTACATGCTGGGTGTATACAAAACTCAGCAGTGTCAGAACAATGTTATGCTCTGAATGCTTCACCATCTTGAAGTGACAGTCAAAACATTGCACAAACATTGCACACAACTCAGAACAGCAGCATGCCAAGCTAACCTAACCTGAACCAGAGACAGCATTCCGACAACACCTTGCACCTTTTTGCAAAAGCTTTTGCAAATTACTGAAATTCTTGCAACCATTCTCTTTTTCACTTCTTAGCTTTCTCCATAAGTGTCCTCTTCTGCATCGTCACTCTTGTCACGATGTAGGTTGAAGCTGCAGAAGCCAACTTGTATTACTGGGCTCTCTGGCTACAGCTCTGTTGCCAATTCGGCCTTGTTCCCCACCATCATTCTTCTGTGCATCCTCCTTAACCAAAGTGCCTTTGCATAAACCTAATTACAGACAGGAGTGTGGACACAACACACTGATTCTAGGTTCACAGTCCTGGACTTTGTAGTTCTTCATCCACAACATGAAAACATGACAACATGCTCGTAAAATACAAAGGCAGGGAACTGTAACGAGATCAGTAAATAAAGTAAAATGGGATGTTAAATTACTCATAAGTACATGATGTCAAAAACTGGAAGACAGAAAGCTTTGTTTACCATTTTTGGATTTTCAGATGCATGTATTTGGAGGGTCTTGGGAAAGAGAAATGCACCAAATCTCACTAAAAAATATCATGCTATCGATGTGTGGTTTGTTCTTACTGAGAGAATACACATATTTTTCCATCTTTAAAAGAAAGACTTTTTCCAGCATAGCTATCTTCCGCTGCATTAAAAAGTCCATTTTGTGTGGGTGTCTTCAAGTTCAACAGAGCGCAGAAAAACTTCCCCCTTTGAACAGATGAATGTAAAAACTGCTTTCTAGTGCCAAACTCAGCACAGTGGAGAAACATCCAAGTGATGTAAGATAAAACAAAATCCCAATTTTTGGGTGGAGGGGGGGACTTTAAGTTAACAAGGCCAGCAGGTGTTGCTGTCTCACACTGATTAGATTTTGAATGAAATGTTGAGACAATTTTGAAGCCCCAACAACATAATAAAAGCACTGGTTGTTATTTTGTCTGGGATTGTTTTTGGGGTCGACTTGAGGGATCTTACCTTGGGTTTATGAGATTCCTAAGACGACATCTGCAGACAGATTTGTAAGTCAAGACTGCTGAAGAGGACTATTTTGGCAGCCGTGCAGAGACAATCTATCCTAACTAGACAGAGTAAACTACAAGGTTCCCACTCCAATCTCCAGGTGGACTTCTAGCAACTAGAAGTGGATTTTTGGCTCTTCTATAAAATAGTAGAACTAGTGATGGCTGAGACTTTTCAGCTGCCTGGATCTATGAGTGAAAGCACATAAAGATAACTATTTTAGCATGCAAATGTCCTTCCTGTATTTACCTAAGCGCCGTCTTTCAGATACCTCCAGGTGAGGTTCCACTGCTTCATGTCGGCGACACAATATAGAGGAGTAACATAAAAGAAGAAGAAGATGAACCATGAGGGTGAACAAGATGAAAATTAATTGGTCACTGAGGGAGTCAAAGGCCAAGGGACCACTGGCCTGTGGCTTACCCTCAGGGTAGCTGAGCCACAGAGCGGGTCCTGCAGTCTCCGGTGGGGTGTACAGTAACCAGCACACTGTTCCAGTGTTGCAATTAGCCAAATGTCATGAGTCACGAGTCAGCCTTTCAAGGCAATTTTAAACATAATCATACTGAAAAGGTTGTCCACCGCATGTTGGGAGCGTTTCATGGAATGATGCAGCTCATGCAGTATTAAGATTTAGAAAACTATGAAAAGAAATTGAATGGTTGCCTTTTTTGTTCTCTAAAGAAACAATCATTTATATTTGCAGAATAAGATATTGCAGTGGTTGATAAAGTCAACTGATTTATACTGCATACTGCATGTGAGTCTCGCTGTAACTTCTAGTAAAGAAATAAAAGAAAACAAAAGTATTATGAATGTAGTAACATCCTTTTGAGTCTCATGCTGCGAAATATAACAACCTACTTTGCAATTCATAATGTTGGTTGTGTATATAAATATACAGTGGGGCTTTACATGCCCTGTTATCGCATTCTCTGGGCTACATTTCCTTTGAAAATGAATGATTCTGACATTTCTTTGGTCTAAAATGGGCTCCTCAGTCAGCTCATGGCAGCTTGAATATGAATACTCTGTATGTAAACAGGCTAATAATTTTTGCATGTTGTTATATTTTGAATAAATATGACTAGTGTCTGAAACATGTGAAGCTGATTTTGTTTACATAAACTGAAGCCTGTTATTATTCTTTCTTCCAAGTTCACCTAGAGAAGAAGATGGTTTTTTTTTCTATTTTTGCTTTAACAATCAGACACCCCTCTCAGAATGCAGACTGATTTAATTCCTATTATTTTGATTTTCATCTTACTAGTCTAAATTCGCCTTCAGATTTATAAAAAAACAATGAGTTGGAAGCTGTTTTTGATGTATCATTTTTCATATTGTCCTCTGGTAATGAGTCAGCCTGAATTCCATCTATCCTGTGATTAGTGTAATAAAATAAATGAAACTGGAAAATTTACGAAAAACTCAAGAAGGTGAAAATGTTTCTTTTTGTTTCTCTAGCAGGTAGAAGAATAGAGTCACCTGGTAGCCCTCCTGCTCTTTACTTGACTTGTTTCAGGTCTTCTGGTTTGAAGTAGCAGCATAAATTTTACACCAAGATTCAAAAAAGGTATTAAAAACAGTTAAAAACCTAAGTATCTTCCATTATGTCATTCAGTTGTTTAAACCTTCAAATTACCAAGAACTTTCCTAATATTAACTCCTCTAACTCTTAGTTTATTACCTGAAAATGATGATTTTCACATCATCATTTATTAATTTTTAGTCACAGTCTAAATTAACTGATTTAATTAACATGGTCGACTATGCTCTATTAAAATAATTTCCTCTTGTGCTTTGCATTGATCAGGGATCTCCACTATACATATCTTCCAGTCTTTTCTAGCAGTTTCCAAAGAGGTTATGCAGTTTAAGGCCAAATTGCTCCCCTGAGTGCTGAAAAAAAATCTCTCAGCTGTAAATAACAGTAACAGGAAACTGCTTTTTCATTCAACCAAAACCACAACATCCCATGAAGTCACCACACCATTTCAAGACCAATATAATAAGCTAAATCTTTTTCGGTCAACACAGGTGGAGCCTCGTAATTGGGCTCTGTGGGCTGGAATATGTATTTCCTTTCCACTGTTAAATTCACATGTACTACAAGCTGGGTATCTTAAGAGGAGCCTATCAAGATTTGGTGTTAGGGCCCCATTGAGGGAGGGGGTCTTGTGCAAAACTGCACAATACTTCTACAATTCTTACCAATTCTTCCATTCCAATAGCACTTTTTGAGACCCAACCAGTTGGATTTAAAGCTTAAATGGTGGATTGCACATGGTGTCCCCTGTCTGCACAGGACCTGCAGACAATCCTTATCCTCTGTCTCTGTCTCAAGATGTAAATATTGACTGGGAGTCCAACACTGTTCACATCACATCACATCCCACAGTACAGCAAGTTTGCATGAAACTCCCCTATAGATCTCTGCTTGAGGGGCTGCCATGAGATCTGAAGACATCATGTCAGTCTCTTCTGGCTCATCAGTGATGGAAATAAAGTTGATTCTGAAACTTTTTCAAGCTGTGGTCCAGACATTTTTTTTTTTATCTGACAAAGGATATTTGTCAACTGTAAAGATTGTGGTTTGATATCAAAAGATCTTAAAAAGCTGTCTTTGACTAATTCTTCTTTTACAGGTATTGAATGAAAAAACAAACTGAATGCAAAAGTAAGACAAAAGATCAACACACAGTTCTGACAGCTTCCAGCAAATTTAACAGAGAAATGTTTCAATCTGACAGAGACCTTCAACAGGCGCTGTCAAATAACCATTACACAGCAGAACAAACACAATATAGACACAAACACACCCATCACTCAGGTGGTTGTGATCTACATGATTGAGAGTCCATCTGCTCTCAGACGGGACCAATGAGAGCAGAGCTGGATAACACTGTCTGACAGCCCTGTATAGAGGACGAAGCACGCCTTTATTGAAAGGGCAATGGTAGAAAAAACAAATACCAAAAAATATTATGAAAGAACATATTAAATGGCTTTGATGGTAATTTGACAATGCCTGATGAAGATCTCTGTGAGATCGAAACATTTATCTGTTAAATACAATTTTCTGGGATCAGCACAGTGTGTTGATATTTTGTCTGACTTTAGCTGTCTTTAAGAAATAGAATCATACCGGATCAATGAAGTCAGAACAATCCAACAAAATAATCCATCATTTACCTCTCTGGCACTTGTGTGAGCCATTTAAAAATATTAATTAAAAAAAATGGTCATATCACACTTTTATACTTCTAACATGGACTTAAAAAAACCCCTGGATAATTAAAATATTGGAACATATCCATTTAGGAGCGGGTGACAGTGTGTATATTTTACTACAGTAACTATGCACTTAAAAAGTATAATGATTCATTAATTTAGCTATTGTGTCCATGTTCCTGAATACAATTATATATTATCAAAACATAAAGAAGATATAAAGGAACAAACACTGTTTTGAAATAAGGATATGATCCAAACTAGCTTGATAAGTGTATATTCCAAGATTCCCACAAAAAACATGGACTTGGGTGTGTGAATGTAAACACTGTGTCAGACTCATAGGCATTGTGAGGAGAAATCTGGTTCATATTCACATACACATTTTATTTTGCATCAAAGGATTGAAAAAAACGGCCCTACTGTATGTGGCTGTGTATTCCTGAGGGCAAAACCAATCTGGCAGGTAAAAATTCTTCAAAGGGAGAGCCATTCACCAGAACAATGATCAGAACAAAACCATCCAAACAAATGTTAAGTCATGGCATCGTGAAATCTCATTGGCAGAAAATGCTTAAATGGCTGCATTTTAAAACTGGAATTTTTTTAACGGAAGATCTTTAATTTTGGTATTCGTTCTAGTCTACACATCTTTGTAAAGTGATGCTGTCAATCCTTAACCATTCAGTGGTAATACATAAGAACAAATCTAGTATAAATTTCTTTGATGTTTAACATCTTATATAGTTATGATAAACTCTGAATCTCATTTGTTTTCAGGTGACATCAGGACATTTTGGACTGTGGCTTTCAACAACATTTTCCTGTACTGTCATATTGCCTTTTCAATATTGCACTGTCATTTGTATGTCACTGTATAAAATTTGAAAAGAATTACCAAAACAAATATAGAGATGTTTTTATTAACATACTCTTTTTTTGAGAATGGCAGAGAAGTGACAAATATGTATGTTTACTATGTCTTTGCTTTGGATATCACAACTGATGTGTTGTTTTGTTACCATAAAAAATGTTCTGGTAACCGTTCACTGAGAACCAGTGTTAGTATAATGCATAAAAGGCTTCCCAGCAAGTAGTATGAAACACAGTTTGTTATATTGGCATATCATTCCCAAGTTATTAACTGTGTTTTTTCCATGTTACTCTCAATATATTTAGTATTTCTCAAAACAATTACAGCACAGCCAAGTACATATCTTCTGTTTAAGTTCTGTTTAACATAGACGTCCCCTCTTTGCCATTATTGATTCTCCTCCTAAGCTCAGCTGACAATGAGTTTGTGCTTATTTTTACCAAAATGCTCTGTGCAAAGTACAACAATACGGTAGCTTCATCAAAATAAGCTAACAGTTTGAGCATTAATGAAAAATGATTCACAGTAATAAATCACAAAAGAGACAACATTGGGTTTGGCTTGCATAGCAAAGCAAAAGAAAGAGAAAAAAACATTAAAAAATATATGTACAAATTATGCAAGTCCTTTTCATTAGTCATTTTTGTTGTGATTTTTCTTCTTCTTCTTCTTCTTTTTCTCCACTTGTGTGATTCTTTGTACAACATGTGACAGAAAATAGAAGCGGACATATAACATAGTGTTTACTCTTTTAAAGAGGGGATGAAAATAACACTGTGAGACTGGTGTCTGTGTCTGTACATGACATTTACAGCTCTGCATTTCAGCTCGCACTCTGCTTCTTTGTCTTCATTCTGTCTTCTCGCCGTCTTCCGAACATCATTCTGTGTCACTCGCAGAGAGAAAATCTCATAGCGCTTACAAACAAGGTGTCCTAGGACAGGCAGCAACTGCAGGGGATGACGCTTCACAGAGACTCTGAAAGAGAGGTCAATAAACACACCAAAAACAACATTGTAAAATCTGGTTTACATTGAATGCAGCACTCTCAATATCTGAATTTCCATTTCACAACTCCAAGATGTATCTAAGCCTGAATGTCGGCCAAAAAAGGTAGGACTTCACAACTTTCATCTTATTGAAAATGCTGAAGGATGCATTTCATCCCAGTCTACTACAGTGTGACACTGACAGCCACAATGTATGGTGTTTTGGAAGATCTAAACCAAACTAGTGTAAATCATATTCAAACTAATAAGATGCTTAATGAATGTAAAGTCATTTAAACCTGCACAATATTTCTCTCTGCAAATATACAGTACGTGGGTAGCACTCGCTCGCACTGGATTACATCCATTACACACACATATTGGCCCTCATGAGGATTGACACTTACAGTGTTCCCTTTTCTCTGTGCTGTTTGCGGGAGGATGCCCGTTGTGGGTGGCATCTGTGCCAGGTCTCTTGTGGGATCCCCTGGTCAGTGTGGCCCTGTTGGATGTTGCTGTGCCACTCCAGGAAGCCATATGCTGACGCTCCAACGTCGATACGGTCACCATGCACTCCTCAGACGGGTCTGTGGCCGCTGCTGCCCACGAGCTGTGCATGCGGGAACCCACGCTGTGCAGGGACTTCATGACCGGTGTGTGGGCTGTTAAGTGGATGGTAGATGAGGGTATTTAGCAAAGGATGCAAATGAGGCATTTTGATGTATGCAGCTCTTGTTGGATATACCGAAATAGATGAATTCTGATTAATCATGTCTGAGAGTGTAAAGGACCTAACCTACCATCTGTGTTGGTGTCTCTTCGTCTGGGGAGAGTCCCGACCTTGTCTGTCTGGGGGTTCATGCCAGTCAGGGGTGCCCTCTTGTGGCCAAGGCTGTGTGTGCCCTGTGCACCATAGTCTGCTGAACCAGAGCTTTGCTGCGAGCTTTTACCTACAAAGAGCAGAGAGAAGAGAGTTGACTAAAAATAAGATTTGGCTAAGCATGCCTGACCAAGTCTTTGACTCACAGAGGCTCAAGCTGGAAACTGAAATATGTTTTTTTTGTGGACAGGAATAACTTCTTGATAGTCACTAATTAGTATACATTCTGTGGGAAAAAAAAAAAAAAAAAATGCCACCACACTGGCTTTGTTCATTATTTGTTTCATTGGGCTCAAGATTGCCTTTTCTCATTTTACCAGAATATACTGTTCTCTTACAACTTATGAAAAGTGACAGCTGAACATGGGCCGATAAAATGTTTGCATTGCTAATTGTTTGTAAATATTTTTAGTCACACTGACCCGTGTTCTACCCTGCGACTGATTATCAAAAAGTATTGAAAACACATATTCTCAATACACAAGTCAATCTCTTAACTCATCAAACAACAGAGTCTAAAAATGGCACAGCCCTGCCCCTGTGGGAGAAGCCTTCAAGTGTCTCTCGAAAGAAATGCTTTCAGACAGAACCCTATTTATAAATGCATCAAATTTTAAATGTAAGACATCTGACTTTTCAGTACTGCACTACTTAAGTTTTTAAAATATACTATGTTCAGGTTTTGATGTCTATGCAAGAAAAGGCTTCAAGTAACTTCTAACAGACTGTCTGAATATCTCTTTGATGAAGAATACCTACAGTGAAAAAGAAGTAGATTTAGGCCAAAATATCTGAAAAACTCCTGAGTCTACCAACTGTTTTACTTTACACTAATTATGGTGTCTGCATCACCTTTTAGTGTCAATCACTGTCCCTGCAGGCCACATAAACCTGTTCCTGATCTACTATGCCATTCCCTGAGAGACAACCACTAGACTAGTGTTTTGGAGCTTGTATGTGTGTGATTAAATGGGCCATTGTATGCTGTGGTCTTTGTTCTCTGCAGTGTGTCGGTAGGTGATAGTTCAGCCGGCCAACAGACTGTGTTTTCTGCCTCAGTGGCCCAGACCTCATTGGCAGACAAAATGTAGATATTGGGCAATTCTGCCTGGATGAAAACCCTGGATCCTGTTAAAGGAATTGCATTTTTGAACATTCAGTGCCATATTTTTTTTCATATTACTGTATCTACACCTGAAATATCAGTGCATGGCAACCAAAAATGCTTGAAGTCACGTTAAAAAAAAAAAAAGGCCAAAAATTGCTGGCCAGACACACACTTGCATCCACATGCTCACTTTTTGTATCCACGCCAAATAAAGAACAGCTTTTTCCTGCAAAGGTACTGAACGTTATCATGGGAGTTAAACTGGTGACTGCAAAATCATCCAATTTGAACAAAGCTCCTGATGGTGCAGAGCTGAGTGGCTGCAGCCTCTTCAGCTACATTTAGGAGGCAAAAAAGCAAGTGTCTGCACTTTTATAGAAAGACACATTTTTTTTATTTTGCTACATTCTTGCATGTGTATATTCGGGAGTATTTTTTGATGTATGCTCCCTGTTAGTGACAACGACAGGATAAAACAGTTCATGTAAGGTATCCAGGGATGAATAAATAAGTAAAATCTGCGTATTCTGTGATGCATTGAGGATTCTTTCGAAACATATACTGAGAAAGAAAGCCAAGTTTTTTTTAAAAAGCAGTGCCATTTAAATAATGAATCAAATTAAAGCTGGGCTAAAACAGTGAGATGCTTCATTAAAACATGAAGGTGATGAAGACAGCTGCAACCCTGACTTTTTACTGTCAATTACACAGTAGTCTATCCCTTTAGAAGCAATGGCTTCACACACATTAGTTTTACCACATGCAAAACATACCTGAGCCCTCAAGGCTGTCCACGCTGTGACCAGGCGTGTATTCAAAGCCACACAAATTCTTTGACACCACAGCGTATCGTTCCTCTTCCTCCTCCTCGTCTTCTTCAGAAAGGAGAGTGGCACCCAGATCAGAGCCCAGTGTACTAGACATGAAGTCCATTGGAGGGATGGGGGTGTTGGGCACATTTGGACTGCTCTTCATGTGCCTAATTAATTGTGGGGGAAATAGTGTATATTAATGAACAAAATGCATGTGAAAAAGCAGTGGAGGTCAGATAATGAGCAGGGAAAAGGCTGCAAAAACAAGTTTTTTAGGATGCAGAATCAGAGCATATTCAGAAAGGTTGCAGTGCAGAGACTATGAATGCCTGCAGTGATTTCACTGATTACTTTCTCAGCGCTGCTGTGTGTTGTGCTAACACAATGGAGTTGTAATTGGACTGGATAAAGGATATCTGGATGGGCAGGGCTGTCACCAACATGCCTGTTATCTCCCCCACAGCTGTCCTCCATGATGGCTCACATCCCGCCATAGAGGAGATGCATGCATAATTACCAACTCTATTTACTGATGTCAGAACAGCATGTTAGACTAAACCCAGTCATTACCCTCCAACACGTGTCGCCACTGACTTGTCAAGTTTTCCAATGCTCCATCAAAGGTGTAATCAATGGTGAGCTGTTTTTATCGCTCGCAAGAAAACATCGGCCGCAGATTCAGGCTGACACATGTAAATAGTAGAATTATAAGACGCTCAAACATTGGTTATTGATATGCAAAATTCAAACTAGCAATGGAATAAAATGAATAAAATTACAGGTAGCCCTCCTGCTCTGCAAAGCAAATGTATTTGAGCAAAATTATGATGCATACACACAGTCTAAAGCTTTCAAATGATCTAAATGTCACTGATGTTGCTTTTTATTTTACTAAGGAAATTAAATTAAAGAAGGGAGGGAGTCTCAAAAAGCTGATGAGTGAAACTTTAAAGAATCCTCACCATGCCTGCTTAGCCACCTCATACTGGTAAGCTCTGGTCAGCTCATCCAAGTGGGCCTGCAAAATGGACTGCATTTCCTCATGGTGGGCAGAGCTGAGGGAGGAAGACGAGGGTTGGCTGAAGGGAGCTGCTGCCGGTGAGGATGATCTTCCTCTCAGAGGAGGGGTGGGACCCCTCTCCTCTTCAACTTCATTGTCCAAGTTCTGGTGGCGGTACGTCTGGACCGACATGGGCGGGGCCCAACTGTTGCTGTCATATCTAGCATACAGACGAAATGATTTCTACATTTATCAAAATTTTG
>JAPZDZ010000006.1:7143186-7170470 GCA_029783805.1 Acanthurus tennentii | reverse complement strand
CAGGAAATATGTAGTAATTTAAGCATATTAAAATATTCTCTCTATTTAATTACTATATTAAGACAAATCTGCCCAGACAAAACTGTTGTATTCTGGTCAAAAAAAGGAAAAAAAATCTAAAATAATAGTATTAATTAGTTTTTCTTTGGAAACTAATATCAGTTTTTCTATAGAAGGATGATGAGTCTATTTAAACATTGTGTCGACTATGTGAAGCTTATACACACATACACACACACACACACACAGACTGGGCACAGGTGCAGGATATTGTGACCTGTGTGTTTGCATGTGTTTCTTCTTTGTATGCGTCTGTTCCAGGGCCGACATTGATGAGATATGAATGTATCTTACCCTCCTCCGTGATTTTCCTGAGGGTAACGGTCAAGGTCAACCTCGGTACCAGGGAGAGGGTGCATGGGTGGTGGAGGCAGGGGCATGTTAGCCCAACATGTCCCATTTGATTTAGAGGCCTTTGTTCCACCCTTCACCTTCTTTTTCTTCCCAACCTTTGCACCTGAGGGTGGGTAAAAAAGGAAGTTCAGTTTCTCTACACAATACCAAGAAATCGCTGCGCAAGCTACACACAAACATAATTCTACCATGCACACAGTACCATGAAAGCTATCTTCTATCTCTCTCTGCTATCTGAACTTTTTCAAACCTGTCTCCCATCCAGTGTTCATTATTTCTCCTTTTTGTGTGCTGACAGCGCATTAGGACTTTTTCTAAATGTTGACATTTCCTAAAGAGGCATCAAACCCTGCGGCAAACCACCTTAAGTTGCTTTCATACAGCTTCCGAACTTGCTCCATTTTATCTCTGGTGAGGCTGACATTTAGCTCTAGCACACAGTCTATTGTGCAAGACTATGAAAGTAGAGACAGAAATGCCTCCATGACTTCACTAAATGTATATACGCTGCATAAATAACCCAGAACACTGAGGGATTTTCCGCCATCACTAATCAAGTTAACCCAAAGAAATGCATCATGATTGTGTGACATTTCTGGGCTAGATAGGCTCTCAGGGTAGAATTGTGACGAAGACAGAAGAGTAATTAAGAACATTTTCCTAAGGGTCCATTTCCAGTGAATATGTAAATAAATTTTCTATTTTTTTTATTTCGCTCTCAGCCTGGTTTAGTTTGCCGGTTTCCTTTAAGTGATTTTTAACGGAAAAAATAGGAAAATGTTCTTTTTATTAAAGCTCTACTGCAGCGCACAGACACTGAAAATACATTTAAATTGTGCAAACATCACTGCTCAAACAAAATAAAACAAATAAAAACAGAATTAAACCCTATTTTTCATCATGGCTCCTACCATTGCCAGGGCGTCTGTCAGTGAGCGAGTAGCCCACGTTTGCTATCTCCTGCTGGGCCTGGAGAGAAGCCTTCCAGCGGGGATCTGGCCGATCCACAGCCAGCTCGTGGAAGCTGTTGGACTGGAGTATCTGAGTGGTGGCGTAGGGGGTGGGCTGACTGCCTCGCGCCGGGCTGCTGTAGCCTGCCTTCCCCATGAAGTCAATACTGCTGTAGATGGCACCATCAGACAGCATGGTGCCCGTCTTCTCCACCGCCGCTGACGGTAAAACATCTGAGACAAAAGCGGAGGGCGACAGAACGAGAAGGAAAAGGTAAAAGGGATCATGGAGAGATAAGTTGACATGAAGTTAACGATCTTTAAGGTCATTAACACTCCCTGCTGCTCTGGCACTCTGCATTAGTTAAATACAGGTCTCAAATGGACTTGATATAAATGAAAGTGATTATCTACAACCATAATTAGTGTGCAACACGCTGTGGAAGCCCGGTGGAGTGTTCATAAGAGGGGTTTTCAAACAGCGCTAACCTTCAGCTCTACTGTCTGGCACAAATACAGCCTGCAGCTCACCAGGGCTCCAAAGGGCTAAGAGAGCATGCACACACACAACAAACACACAACAAACACACGTACTTCAACTATCAATCTCATACAGACCCTTAACATGCACAATGGCAGGGCATGAGAAAGAACGGCAGGCAAAAAGTTCATGGAAACTCCACAAAATTAAGCCAAATATCAGGCCTGTCACATCACATTAGTAAAATTAAGCCCTCAAAGGCTGTTTTAATTTGTGTGTGTGTGTGTGTTTGTTATGTTATGTTACGTGTGATGTCCTGTCACTGTGCTTCCCAGTGGATGAACATCAAAACTGTCTGACCAGGCGTTGCTAAAACTGTGTTTTTCTGTTACCCCAGCCTTGCCTGTGTTTCTTACCTCCTCGGCCAAAGTTGCTGCCGCCCTTCGGACTCCCTAAGCCACCGTTAGCTGGGAGGCTTGTGGAGGGCCAGGAGTCAGCCAACCAGGGCAGGCCTGGGTCACCGGCTTTCAACAGCCCTGGACGACTGCGAGGGGTTGTTTGTAGAGAGACAAGACAAAAAAGAAAAAAAAAAAAAAAAAAAAGAAGGGAAGTTAAACATCCAGCCTGCACAATAACACTACTGCTCATTTTCTTCCTGCTGCATCAACAGCAAATTGATGTGAAAACTCATCCAGCATATTCTCGCCAGTAGACAATAAACAACAGAGAGACATAAAATGGCAAGTCTATAAATCAGACTTCTGCGCCCCCCCTCTCTTAACTCCACTACCACCCCTAGCTCTCCCTGGAGATACAAGGCAGGCCTAAATACACATTAAATCCACTTTAGAGCCTTAGCACAACAGAAATTTACATTTTAAATTGAGAATCATGAACAGCCTCTGGCAGATCAGCTACACTGGTGCACTGTCTCCATAGCAACAGAGACAGCAAAAGCCCATTAGGTGGTTTAGGAAAGCTACCGTGTCATTTTGCCTTAGTGAAATACAACGGTCACGAATACAGGCTTTGACTTCAAGGTAAGGAAAGTTGTGGGCAGCAATTCAGGGAGAAACAAAGGCAATTTGCAACCACTTCGTATCAGCTGCTGGGAAAAAAAAAAAAAAAAAAAAAAAATCGCACAACATTCACATGCCTCACGCATCCTGTTTGCATATGTTTGCTTAATGTGCAGCTACACAGTGATTTTTTCCTACTGAGAGTGTCAAGGGAATTGTTCACAGCTGACTCGGTGATGGCTCAAAGGTGTTCAAACAATTACGTCAATAATTTCCATTTTAAAATACACACACACGTACATACATTTGCATACATTGACTGCGAAACACTTGCCAACGCCGACACAATAACACGTTTGTGAGTATACAGTATTGGGATGCACACTCATGCACAAGAAGTGGTTAGGCAAGAAACTATTTTTAGTCCATTATTTGCAACATTTGTTTTAGCTCTGGGCTTATCTGCTTGCTTAGGTGTGAAGAAAGCAAAGAGGGAGGAATAAAGAGTCTTTCATTTCCTTCAAAGCAAATTTGCCCCTTTTCTGTTTGATATTCGGTGAAAACAAACAAAGGCTTTATTATGGACGTTTCTGAGCTGACCGTAAACTCTCATGGTCACCATGTGGAGTCTCAAGGTCCAGCACTTTGTTGTCGTGTCGTTCACACAGCCCATGGCGTTCCACTGTACGCCACGCTTTTCAAACAACACATTCATCACCTCTCCCCTCCTCCCACGACCTCTCGCACTGCCAACAACCCCAGACGAACTGAGAGAGGGAGCCGGCGAACAAAAGAGCGGCCCACCTGCATTAATTGGTAGCACTCACCTCAAAAGAATGATTAATGATTTCATCAAGTGTGCATCAGTGCAAATCATACACTGATATGAGCAAGCAAGGGGTGGGGGGGGGGATACTGGAACATGTATGCAAATGGAATCCATCATGAAATAACTCTTCATTACAGGTATTACACGAAGGCAGACCATGCAATATACTGCACGGCGCTCATGTCAAATGTCAGTGGGAAAGCTCTACTTTATGGTTTCCGGGTTTTTACAAGGTAATTAAAATTCTCACCTTCCATTTCTGATGAGGCCTCTGTCTCTTTGGAAGGTAACTTGGAGAAAAAATGAGAAGAAAAAGCATTACATTAAAATTATTTTGTCAAAAAATGTACAGCACCACCTTCAATTTGAATGACTGATATATTTTTGCTGTCAAGAATGTAGGCAGAGCTCAAAAAGGTAGACATACCTGCACGGGTGAAGGTGAAGGACTGGACTGCGATTGAAAAGAGTTGAAAAGAGTGTTTAAAAGGTGGATGGAGTGTCATGAATTATATATGTTAAAATCAAAAAGATGCAGCCACAACAAAACAAAACATTCATCAAAACAGATGCAGAAATACAGAGGAAGCCCTCTCATCTTTGCTGTGTTTGTTCATTTATCATCGGTTGTGTGTCAGCATTGATCACATTTTAATGAAACTCGGGGCAGTAATGCATCTGAGCATTGCATCGCAGCAGTTTTTGAATTAGGCTGAATGCCCTGAGGGATACAGTCCAAATGAAGGTGACACATATGACCCCTTTTGCCATGGGGCATCAGAATTGTTCTTTTAATTACTTCTCTTAAAAAAAAAAAAAGTTGGAGCACCGAGGTCCCCTTAAACAGAGAGAGAAACCAGCCTGTTTTTCTGAAATGATATATTTTATTATTTGACACCTAAATTAATGCTGCATTTAAGTATTTGACATTATTGTTGTAGCAGTTACAAATGCTTAATAACATTTAACATTCAAGATGAATCACATATTCTTCGATGTTAAACATTCCTTTTAAAAAAATGTGCTTTATTCTTTTTTTTTTTTTTTTTTAAGATGGAAATGGTGTTTTGGAATTAAACTCTTCGATTTGTTTTGAGAGAAGAGATCAGAAAAGCAACACTCAATCATGTAAATCCCTATTGAATTAGGAAATCACAGCACTCACTCCCAAAGTCATGACAATGAAAGCTCCAATACACATTATGATAATGGCACAAAGCTATATGCTTGACTCGCGGAGGGATAAGAATATTTCATACGTAAACCTAGACGCGCCCTGTGTTAATGTGCAAACAACACCAGCCATGGTCTGATAATGGAAGGGGATGTTAAATTACTTATCTCGCGTGAATGTATTAGAGTGTTGAGGTGTGGGGCTGATGGAACTCAGCACAGTTGATGCACATCAGTGCACAGTGAATTAAAGTCAATAGGGCCTATTTCCATCTGTGCTGAATATATTTCCTTTGTTCTGCATTTTAGGCAGCTTAAATGGAGTCGCATCTGTGATGACATCAGTTTTCATTGGGCAGGAGGAGACCTAGCGTGCTTTGAGATTTTGTGTTGATGCAGAGCCATGTAAATTGATTTTTTTTTTTTTTTTTTACCTGCATAGTTGCTCAGTCCCTTCCTCTTTTTTCTCCTCCAGTACAGCCAGGCACTGAAGCCCATGAGGACAATCCAGCAGGCCCCTCCCAACCCAGCGATGAAGGCCGGCTGCTTCACCACGTCTGAGATGCTATTGTTGCCCTCCGATCCCGTCATTATGTCCCTCAGTTCTGCACCTGGGGGCACCACAAAAGAAATGCACACACAGAAAATAGAAAAGTGAATGGTGGAATGTTGATTTTACTACATGTGAAAAGCTGTGCACGAAAATAATTCAGGATTAAAATGAAATGAAGCCCAAAAATCTGTTCAATTTCCACTGTGGTCCAAAACATTTCTCAATAGAGAGCCAAAAATACACAAACATGAATAAATAACCGACAGAAGAGGGCAACGTAAATGAAACAAACAATCTAACAAGCAAAACATTCACCAGTATTATTTATCTAATTGTGTAAATGGGTTTATTTTTTGGGGATAAATCACCGGAAATCTCATATGTAGGAAACAAATATTTTCAGTAAAAGCAAACGTTCTATTGTTCAGGTCATAAAAATGCACTTTGAAAAAATAAAAACAAAAAACAAAACAGCATATCAAACACCAAGACACTTGCACCGCAGGAACAGCCAAAAGATGAGGGGGTAAAAAAAAGATAAATAAATAAAATAAAAAAAGCATCAGTGCATCCAATATGTAGGCAGAGTAAATCAATTCAGCAGTGCACTTATCAACTTGAGCTGCAAGACACGAGATTGACAGAGCAGCTCTGACAGAGTTTGATTTTCTGTTGCAGCTACTGTGCTGTGAAATTAGATTCACAGTCTCCAGCAGGAACACCCCACACCCCCCCACACCCCTCCCACCACCACCACCACCACCACCCCCATCATTAAGCTTTTGGTCCACAGGCCTGTGTTTTCCTCTCCCTGCGCGTTAAGGGCGTTATTATATATCAGTCAAAAGTCACAGATGAAGAGCATCTGGCCTGGGCTCTGATATTGATTCTGGGCTTATATACTCTGGGCATCCTTTAGCTATTTGATAAGATGTGATAGTCTGATAAGCTCCTACAAAAACACTGTCTACTTTGTTAGCACCAGCTGCCCACATATTGAGGTGGATTATTGATATGGCTAACAGTTCTTGGCGCAGTGTTACCAGACACTACACTTAATGAAACGCTATTGATTTCTCAGTAGACGTCTGCGTTATAAAGCGCAATCTTCTTTTCTTCAAGTGCGATAAATTGATAAATCATCTTTTTTTTCTGTCCAGACGCCCAATCTGTGATGGAGACCCCAGGTCTCCCATAATGAGGTCATATCATTTGACTCCAGATTTGGTATGTGTGTGTGAGTGGATTACCTAAAATGATGAGCTGGGGTTTGCTTTTGACCCCCACCCCTGCGCTGGTGCCTGCAGCCACCTCCACGCGGTACTGCACTCCAGCCTGCAGTCCCCCAACTACCACTGAACGGATGGTCGCATCCACAGACTTATTGACATGAAAGCGGGTTTCGTTGGCCAAACACCAGATCTGACAGAGACAGACACGCCAGAGAGGATTCACTGTGAGGTCGTACAGTATGTAACTAATATATTCAGTTTGTACAGAGTATCGAGTGTGGGGCTTTGATCCTACCTTGTACTCCTGGATGATACCGTTCTGCTGGTCGGAGGGAGGGGGGTCCCATGAAACGCTGATGGATGTGCTGTTATGGCTCCCTACTGTCAACACTGTCACTTGCTGTGGAGGCGCACCGGGTGCTGATGGGTAGAGGAGATGATAGAGGTTAGAGAAACGAAGATAAAACATAAGGAAAAAGATAAAAATGAACTAGCTCATTGTTTTTTTTAAACAGAGAAGTAAGTTTCCTGTTTTCTTTATAATGTCAAAGTAGGATTTTTGTCTCACCCACTACCTTAATTGATATTCATACAGCGAGCCACAAAACAAAGTACTTTCTAAGCCAGTATGGCAGATGGCTACCAGAGCACTTCATTCCAGTTTCATTTCTTAATGGTAGTTCTTTTTTGTGTAACTGGGAAGCAATGGGACCTAAAAAAATACACCATTCTTCCATTATGCAAAGTTTAAGATCGCATTATCTTATTGGCATTAAAAATTACACACATCAAGCATTTCAGATCCAAATTGTGCTTCACTAATTGCACAAACGGTCACCATTCCAAGCAGACCAGCAAGCTTAGATATGAGTGGACTCCTCTCTGCCAAGAAAGCTAACATCACTTCCATAATGGATTAGAACCATTAAGGTCCACATGTACAGTAAGTTGCTGTGTTCAATTTTGCATATCTTATCTGAATGAAACTGGTCAATGTCCACGTCCTATAATGAGGATGCTCTGATGGTTTGTCAACAAAAGTGCAGCGTTTTACTTCATGATGCCAAATTCAAAGTTCCTCTTTAATGGATTATTTTAAATGTGCCAAACTGGCCTGACAACCTGCATGGACAGCTCAGTGATTTAAAAGGACTGCGGGCAGCAGGAGGCAAACACCATGACCACGCAACGGAGCAAATCGTCATCTCTCACTAAATGGACTACATAACTGCTCCGGGCACATATTTTCTCGTGTTTCCCATTAAAGCTATCATTATGTTCTGACTGAGTAGATGAAATAACTACTCTGCACCCAATTAAGGAGCTACAAAATAATATTGCTATCTGCAGTGTAATTTACACAAAGCACCAAATGCCACTGAGGTGCAGAGAGGCCAGAGCAGGTGGGCCATGACGGGATTGTCTTGTTTGCCACCTGGCTTGAGAGCAACATGGTTACTGTGACTTAAAAATTCTCCAGATGGGATTGGTTCAATAACTGACTGTAGAGAAATGCAATGAACATGCACAAAGTGTTAAAGCAAGGCAACAGAAAGCAGTGCTTCCATTGGTAGATCAGAAGAATAAAGCCAGCACCTTGGTTAAGAGAGTTTGCACCAGTCCTAAGACCTCTGCATGCAAGTCTGACATCTGGAAACTCTCAACATCTGACTCAGTAAACTCTTAGCATAAATAATTGCAAAACAATGAATCTTTTGCTTGGAAAGATGAAACAAACCCTGAATGATTTAACTTGTACTTAAAAGGGAAACTCTAAACAGATATGACATGTTTGCAAAATATCTGACAGCCTGGCAGTACAAAGGAATTACATCTGCCGTGGGAGACGTTATTTATTTCTATTACATCTAACAAACTGACTTAACCCTGTTTGAGGATATCTATATTCAGCCTTTAGGACTGTATTGAATTTCTGAAGTAATTATTGTTAAACCAACTCATGCAGAACTTGTACTATGACAAAACAATGGTGGTTTTGCTGTTCAGAAGGCAAAATGACTTGACAAGACAACCAAATAAAAAACTTTTAAAAACTGATTCAACACATTCGAGATATCATCTAGTTGGGACACAAATAACTCTTTTCTTAAAACTAATATTTACTAGTATAAATGCAGGTGGACTGCACAGGAAGAATCAATCGGATCTCCTGCTCATTATTTCTAAGGCAATCCATCACCTTTGTCGGTCAAATTTCATAAAATCAAATGATAATCATTATTCCAGAAAAACAAACAATATTAGTCAATGAAGCGGAAACTGCTACCGGCTCTGCATCATCCTTGAAGTAACAGGAACAGTTTGTTTATCAGTTTTCTTTGGGATTTGATTTTCTGTAACAGTATGTGGTCCTAAAGCTGTTCACAATCTGAGCTGGAATATCCAGATGCTGAATGTCAACAAAAGCAACCCAGGATCATAGCTGTGGCTTCAAAAAGCAAATGTTCAGCAGTGGCACATCAGACTGTCACCACAATCCTTAGACTTGGGCCAAAACTGTCTATTACAAATTATTTTTTCAATATGTGCACACAAAGAAATTATTAAACAAAAACCAAACAAGTATTAAAGTAAAACCTGGCAGTTAAAACCTTATATTCATTTAAACTTTTACTGCATTTAGATGAACAATTAAAATCCTCCTTAGTTCTTTTTGTCAAAACAATGCTACATTTTGAAAATTAACTGCTTGCTATTACAAACTGTTAAAGTATGAAGCTTCCTTATACAACTCACAAAAAGCAGCTACAAGATGGAAGCAACTGACATGCTCTGTATGCGGAAATGAATAGAATAAACAAAAAAACAGAAGACCAGCAAAATGGAAGAGGAGACTGACACAAAATTTGTACACTGACCACTAAGATGCTATTCTAACACCGTTCCTCAATACTACGCTTCACTAGATTACAATAAGAATATATATTTTTTAACTTAGATATGCATTTTTATTTGCCTGATGTGGTTGGACATTAAAAAAACTCAGCTCCAGTTCTCCAAATGTCATTCCAGAGGTGCTGCTTCAGCAAACTGATGGAGCATGCCTAGTCAGTCAAATGCTGGCAATGAGGAGGAGACAGGAACCATTAAGAGCAGTTGTGCAATTTCCGTATGTAAGAGAACAATCCCTGAGGATGAATAATGGCTACAATACCAGTAATGAGTCAGGATGGCATTACAATAAATGGTCACAACAGCAGAAAAGGTCAAAGAGTATGCTCTTAATAATGTGACTAATATTGATATTAGGACTGATGAACACACTAGCTAGAGAGTAATCTAGAGCAATTAATGCGTCCAATGTCTGAGGGAACATTTCAGTTTTTACTCACAGCTGTGCAATTAAACAAAAGGCACTTAAGCTGCTTAATGTCCCGCTGTACAGGATAGAAAGTGGTAAACATAACCTGCTATGCAAACGAGGGAATCAATTAAGCTAATTAATGCATGAATTAGTAAACATTTCTGTCACCCCGACTGTCCCTCGAAAACATATATGTAATATAAAATAAATTCACTGTAGTGGAGACAGGATGAACTTTTCTGCACGGGATGAACTTGTTTTCTCTTCACCGACCCTTCTGCTCTGTTCTAACAACATTAGTCTAATGTCTCGACAGATTTGCCTGCCTTGGACTTTAGCACCCTAATAACATTTCCTTTGAGTTGCCATCAGTAATGGCGGAAAGTGATGATAGTGATGTTAAAGAGCCTATAGACTCTGGCTACATTGCTCTCCTCCAAGAACTGTACAAAGGGTTGTGAGGATCATTAATCTCAATACACAATTTACCCCTATATATATTGTGAAGCATCAGCTGTTTTGACCTCTAAGGCCCCAAAGACGGCCTCTGCTAGGGTTTCACAAAGGAGGGAGCACATTTCTAACCTGTCTTCGATGGATATGGAGTGTTTTTTTTTTTTCCTTACAATTCTGCAGATCAGCACATTTCCAGGCTCTTGAGTACTGGCAGATCAAACCAATTTTTCCTCCAACATGATGCCTCGTTTCCAGGATCCAAGTAACTAAAGCAAGTGCACAGGTCTGCAAAGACTACCATTGATCCTGTGGGACCATTTTAATTGGGCTGGGGTGAGGTGAGTTTCTCCGTTTGTCCACCAGCTGTATCCCCTGTTAGACTGTCCTTATCCTCCTGCTGGGAGGAAGATGCATGAATGGCCTCAGCATGACTTTCTCTCAGTACATGTCGTGTTCCACACAGTCTAGCACTTGCATGCGACTGCATGAAGCGGCCTCCCTGCCAAGTCAGCAGGCGAAACACAGCTTTTGTAAATTAAGCATTCAAGTTCATTCTTGACCTTGGAAAATAGTGGTTTGACAAAACAACTCCAGCTTCAGTGCCATTCACTACCTTATCCTGAACTCCATGAGTGGATGAATAGTCCTATTGCTATGGGAGCTTATGATATCATTCATAGCATTTTTAGGACAGTTAGCCTTGTTGAAAAAAGCTAGGAGATGAACCTTGGGATGGGACTGTCGAACTATTCATTCATGTATTAGCCGATTCAGACAAAGTGTTCTGACAATGCTATTGGTGAAATTATAATAGTTGTAATGCGGTTAAAATAAAAGTGACAAAGATTTGAGAGGACCTTGGGTCAGGACTTTATTTCATTTAGACATTTTTAGAAGTTTATTAAATGCTAATTTGTCTATGATTATTTTTTCAGTCTTTTTTATTGCAATACAGCAAGCTTGAGCCCCACTTTTTCAGGAATAATCTGTTAATAATTAGGCACACTGTGAGCATTAAGGTATGATGACTTTGCAGTTAGCAGTTCCTGTTTTCAGTGTATCCATGGATGTACAGACAACACCACTAACTTTTCGGGCTTGATACTGAAGAAAACTTGAAAATGAGATAATTCTCAGGCAACATCTACAGTTAGAAGGGGAGTCACTTCTTCTAAATTGGATTTATTGACATTTATTGATCATGGACATCAGAGATAATGGTATCCTGTCTCTCTGTGACAAAGGGTTATGGATCTCATTGTTCATTTACCATCTTAAAACTAATGCATGCAACCAATGACATTATGTAACACTTATCTGTGCTACAAACAGTTATTCTAAGTGATTGATATGTTGTTCATCAATTTAACCTGCATGACAGGACAGAGAGGACACTTAGGAGTGTCAGTATCGCCATTAAAGTTCACTTAAGATTGAGAGTGTGTGTGTTTGTGTGCTGCTAAAAGGGAGGGTCAAATCACAGAAGTCTAGCTGGTGTGTGACGGAGACGTGGCAGCAGGGGTCCAAAGAAGAGCAGCGAAAGAGAAAGTGGAGCTTATGTCAAAAGAGACAGTTTCTGCCCTCCCCCTTTGCCCACCATCTCACAGAGGCCCAGGCTTGTCAAAGACCCCCACTGTGCTGTCTGGGAGACCAGTTTTCACACACAGGGGACAAGGCACTGCAGTAGTATGCGTGTGGGCGGGTGTACTTGAAATGCCATTATCTATTACTATCTAGCCGTGAAGCTGTTACTAGCTGCGACTTAATTTAAAAGTATGTAGAATCATTTCCACAAGAGTGTCTGCTCATGCATAAGTAACCCAATCTTACATGTCTTGCAATATAAAGGAAGCAGAGAAATGGATTTTTTGTTGAAAAATGCAAATTCATTTTTTAGCTTACCTTCTTCCAAAGTGCGTGCTGTCATAGATTCACTGTCTGCACCCTGGAACTCATTGAAGTATGGCCGCACTTTAATCTCATAGACGATGCCTTTCTTCAGACCAGAGAGAGTTATGTCCCTCTCTGAGGCGACCTTCAAGTCCTGTATCTGCCATGGCCCTGGGGAGGGTAGACCCGACGTCTGCCTGAACAGAACGCGGTAGCCTTGAATAAACTGGGATGGATTCTCCACCTGAGAGATGAGGAGAAGGAGAGAGAGTGGGATGAAGATATGCGGTAGGGTAATAATGTAGGAGGTGTCATACATCTGTGTGTAAACTGCTTCGGAGCTGTGAATCAGCTCTCAGTTTGCAGAGACCTTCAGCTGAGCGTCGACACAAAATACTGTCTCGAAATACTCACATTTTTCCTCTTTATCCAGTAAAATACATAACAGATATAACTCACAGTAATGGCTTATTGAGGAAAAAAGTAAGATTTTTTTTTTTTTACAAGTAGTACAAAGCAGCCTTTTATCATCAGATAATTCCAAATATACAAGGATGGATTTCTTTTTCCCTCCCATACTCTGCAGCCTCCCTCAGTACTGTCATCAGCGTGTACTTAATTGTTTGTGACTTCAATGATTTGTGAATCTAAAAGCCTTATAAACACAAGTAGATGTTACTTGAAAATAAGCTATGATCAAAATAAATTACACATCTTCCGTGTTGACTCTCCTATTGCCTTAGAAGACAGCTGCAGAATTAATTAAGACCTGAAGAGCATCTAATCACTCATCCTTTGATTCAACGATGTGAAATCTTGCATAAAGGTAGTGTGACATGCAACAGAGAATAGAGATCTCAAAAACATGTCATATAGACACTTTTCTTTGAATGTATAGGTTTGTCTCATGCACATATGTTTTTTTTAATGATAGCAGCTTTGCAGATCAATGATCTTACATAAATCCAGGGGAACTTATAATGTTTCCTTGTGGCTGTCATGGGAAATTCTTAGAAAAGCAGACTCAACAGTACCAGCAAAGTGAACAAAGTCTGACAAATGGCCTGCATCCATGGAGTGTGTGGGCCGGGGCTGAGTTTGGGTTTAAAATGAAGTGTGGAAAGAGTGTTACAGTCATACTGAGGGAACTGGACAGCTTTTGTCATCTTTAGCTAAGTAACAGATTGTCCAATTAAAATTTTCTGAAAGATGAATGTGTTGTGTAACTGTTTCCACAGGACACACAACAAAGACTCCAGACCAAAACCAACAATGCACACAAACCATTTTATTAGAGAAACTTTTGCTTGACATTGGTTAATGAATGAGCATTTTTCCCCGAAAATGGAGCCTGTCGTCCTCGGACCCATTCAGATCCAACACAAACACAGGTTTATCCTGTCACTGTGTCAGTCTGCCAACCGCATTGCAATACACGGCTGTCATACTGACAAGCATGAAATAGCAGACTAGTGTTAAGCCCATCCTAGGTGTGTCATTAACCTACAGCAGCAGGCAGTGGGGACACCTTGCCAACAGACAGAAATAACATTTCCCAGATAAAGCTGACTGCAAACTGCCTCCAGAAGTGACACATGTAGCACCTAATGGTGATATATTTGTCCTGAATAGAAACATTAGTCTTGATTCCCTGCATCACCTCAAACCATTTTAAACTGATGGAGCACCAGCTGTTCAGAGTATGAATCCCACAGTGTTTACTCTACGCGTTTGCCAGCAAATCCAAACCATAGTGACATGCCAAGTGTAAAGTTCTCAAACAACCTTAGATAACATTTGCGGCTCTGAAAGGCAAAAGAACCACAACTACCATAAACCACTTCATTTTTCAAATGTTATAAGTACTTACAGTCCATGTGACCTGCACTGAAGTGGAGCTAAGGACCACAGGGTTATGCATGCTGACCACCACATCCCCCAGCTCCTTCTGCACCCGGCGATGGTCCACTCCCTGTGCAGTGGGACTAATGTCTAGAAGAGAGAAAGAAATGCAGGAATGTAGAGAGGAATAGTAAAGTTTAAGACTAAGACTTGATTATCATCCATTCTTGTTTCTGTACCTTGAGTCCGGACAGGCTCAGACATGGGGCTGGGGTCCCCGAGCCCCTGAGCATTGACTGCCCTGATGATGAATAGGTAGACTGTATTGGGTCGTAGGTCCTTGACTGTGAACTCTGTGGTCTTCACATGGTCTGCCACTGTCTGCCAGCTGTTACTCACCGACTGGCTGCAGAATGAGAATGACAAACCCTAACTAAGACGAGTCTTTTCATCCATTAGAGGCAACCTAGGCAGTTTATTTGGGGCAACACTGGTGGGCTTTGCTCCTAGAGACTGGAAGTAGAAAATTTATCGCATGTCACACAATAATGACATGCCATGCTCACTTGTGAAGCCTTTTGAAATACTTTCTGTCATCATCAGAAATAGTATTCAGAATAACAATCATTTATTTCTTTGTAGAACTTTCTTTCAGCCAACTAAATTGAAAGAAAAGAAAAAAGCCAAATCTCACGTGCCAATCATTTCCTGAAGTAAGCTTTTATATGCCAAATAATTAACATTCAAAATTTAAACAGAAGAACATTTCACACTCTTGAAATTAGTTGTAACACTGAATATTTTGCTTAAAAACTGTACTGGCTTGATTGAATTGCCCACTGAAACACCCACATCTGTTACTGCCATGAAAGTTCGGGGTCACTAAACGTAGCTTGAGGCCATAGGTCACAGACATACCCAAAGGCTTCAATGACATAGGAGGACACTGGTGAGCCGGCCTCTGGCCCTTGTTCCCATGACAACGAGATGCTGCTCTTGGTAACATCCGTGACCTCTGGCTTGGAGGGCGGCCCTGGGAGAGCCGTCGCGTTGTGAGACATGAAGTCTATGAGGTCAGTGGAGTCTGACAAAGGAAGAAAAGTAGAGACAAAAAATGAGTGCCTGCAAAAGCTGAGCATTTCAAAAAAAGAGTTTATCTATTTATCTTTACAAAAACAGACCTCTGACATCCAAATAGGCACTCCATGATGTTTCTCCACTGGAGCTGGTAGCAACACAGGTATACAACCCCATGTCAGACAGCTAAGGAGGACAGATTGAGATACTATCATTAGTATTCAAACAAGCTCCCATTCAATCCGTGGCAGCACAACTTTAACCGCAGGATTGATTCAGAGTTGCAAAAGAGATCAAATTTAACAGTATAAAAAAACAAATATTCATAATGGTTTATTCTGCCCATCCAATTCACAAACAATACAGCTTTGGGCTCTGTTGCTGTATGTGACTGAATCCAGTAGCTTTTGTAACTCTGGTCCCAGTTGGGTTTATTTTACATGCTCTTACGTCATTCTGGGCTTTGGAAGAAGGTTCACAGCTAGTAGTACAGTAAAAATGCATTAACCTCCACTGGCCTGCACTTGGCTCGAGAAAAGCCAGAGAGTGGATGAGAAAAACTTTAACATCAGCCAATCAGGGGAAAAAAAAGCCCAGTAAGAGCTCACATTAATTTTCTTAATTGATTTCCACCAATAATAGTCGCCCCCCATTTCCAGAGCCATCAACATTATCATCGTCTTTGATGATACAGGAAAGAAGTGATATGGCAATCTATTATATATAGGCAGTGCCTTAGGAGCCACTGATGACTATGCTATCTCTCCAGAGAGTAGAGAGTGACACGCAAAGAGCACTTTGACACTGTGATAGGATACTGTATATCGCTGGTCCTCCATTATGTTGGCCCCTTTAGACTCCTCTCACTGGTCCCTGTCCTTGAGTCCTTGAGTTCTGACTGCTACCTCAGAGATTCAGGCTAAATAGCAGCGTTTAACAACTTATAAAAGTCAATACTCGCCATTCATCTTTTAGAAGCAACCTGGCTACACTTGTCCATTTGAATTACATTCAGCTGACATCAGCTGGCAGATGAGAGATTTTTTTTCTTTGGACTTTAACATGCAATTAAAGGAAGTGATGTGCAAGCATAAAAAAACTTAAACACAGGATGTGTATTATAGTTTATATATAAGAGAACCCATGTGTGTAAAATACATATAGGTCCCTTTTTTTGCACTGATTTTGCATTGAAAATCAGGAATCAAAATACTAAAACACAGATGTACAATCAGGAGTGCTAATCCCCTAAAGAATCATAACTTTGCACTGTAAACAAGACAAACCTGCAGGGTAGAATGTGAAGTGATGGCAAAGCAGGATAATTTACACATTGCACATCTAAAGGAGATTCAACTGATTAGATGCTGAAAAGAAAATAACTCCAAAATCATTTTGGGGAAAAACAATCTCTAAAAGATTAATTAACAATCCTTTGTGTTAATAATTAATCTCTGGGTCCTGATGGAACCATAGCAATTGAAACTTGATTGCTGTAAATGCCTTTTCCACATCAGATACAGCAAAAAGGAAGGGGATGTGGGTAAAAGATTATTTTCCCTTAGGAGGATGCATGTTTGAATGCAGTTTAACCGAGAGTTAGTTAGCTCTACAGATAATTTGAGGTTATTAAGCTTCATTATTTTTGTGTTTTCAGTCATATTTTTTCTGTCATAGTACAATTGGAAACTCAGCAGCATTGCAAGAAAATCACAAATAAAACAATCTGGTTTATAACGTAGAGTCTTGTTTACAGCCTGTCTGACTGTCCAAGCTGAAGTTCATCATTCACATTTGATCAGTGTAATGCTATCAAATGCAGTAGAGTTGATTGCCAAAACTAAAATTGTCCTTTGATACACTGTTAAACCGGTCAACCATTGTCATGTGATGCTACAAATACAAAGCTGCATGCTGACACCAATGTTTTTGTATTCCTCTGTCCACTGTAACTCACTCTGGTATTCTGGATCTGAAGGCTGCCGTGTTCCAGGAGGGAAAACCGCTGGTCCTTTCCAAGCAGACTGGCCCCATTCTTTCTCCAGGTGACCGTAGGCTCTGGATCCCCTGATGCCTGACACCTAAGCACGGAGACACTTCCTAAGGCCTGCGTTTGGTTGGATGGACCCTGTCGGATGATGGGTGGTGGGCGGTCCTTTAAGGCTGAGAACAATAATTAAAAAACAGGTTTTATTATCTGAATACATCTCTATTGATGTAATTATGAGGTCATGCTCCTTGCATGAAACGATGATTCTTTTTTACTTGTAAAAATTAACCTGATTTATTAAAAAAAAAAGGCATGACCTTATCAGAAGGTGTTAATTTGTGATAGCAATAATTGCATTAGTGGTTGCAGAGCCAAGATGTTAGAGTTCAATCTGTTGGTTTTGTTGTAAGAGGAAGTGACAACTTTGTGAGCTTTTTCAACTGCAGGGCACTGTGCTCATGGCACTGCATCACACCTTTGAGCTTTAATTACTAGGTGAGGATTAACGATGCTTCACTCATGGTGCTAATTACCATACCTTCTTATAACACCTCTCAACACAATCATGCCTGCCCCTTTTCTTCCTACTCTGACTCATGGCTGCACTCCCTCCAACCCCTTTGCACAAGCACACACACACACAAACGCACTCGCACACAAACACAAACCTCAACTATGAATTAGCATGCCAAGCAGAACAACAATTCGTCTCTTTTAGAGCTTTTTAAAGAATGTTATATCATCCAGAAAACAGCCTCTGCACCCTGCAACAATAATTTCTGGAGTGTTGAAGCTCTTCAGGCCTTGTAACTATCCCCTGCTTCCAATTTCCTCACTGCTGCTCTCCACTGTTATCAGGTCTGTCTCCCCTCGCACAAGTGTTTACAGCAGGTTTTCCCTGCCTTATCTTTTATCCTGCCTCCTTCGGCACAATGATGAGCACAGCAACTAAAGCAGAATGGCTGAGAAAGAAGGTACAATTAGGTTCAGGGACTGTAAGCAGAAGCACATGCGATATGTTAGCTTTATATGTGGAGGCAGTATTTCATTTGCATTTATGTGGCGATAGGAAGTGTTATGAACTTGAAATAAGGCTTTAACCAAACAGTCTTTGATAGGGAACTTAAGCATAAGATCAGTCTTTATATTGGCTAAAGACAGACAGTCTTTGCATTTTCAGGAAACATTATATCTGCTGTATTATGAGCTATGATTACCCCAAGTGATTAGAGGGCAAACAGCAACATCATACTGCTATTCCCTATTTGGCTGCACTCCTGTAAAAAATCCAATCACACACCGCAGCTTTAGTTAAAAAGGTAATAACAAAATATTGCTTTTTGAGATGTTTATCACTTATCACCACTTGAGGCTACTCATGCTGCAAAATAAAATGAATTATTTTACAGTACGCTTGAAGATAAAGGAATGTTGGGAGATCTATTCACAAGCAGAAAGTCTGCGACTGATGGAATGTTGATATATAAAGAAACGATTAGGTGAATGGATCTAACCCAAGCATCAATTTTCAAATACCACTCCACCACCGCACAAGACTAGAGTTGAAAGGTAAGTCATGAAGGTCTTGGTACGTACTCTTTGATCAAGCACCATACAAATAACCACTTAAGCCTCCAGGCATCTTCAGTGTCTCTATGAAACTATCAGACATATGATGCAATACTACACTCAAAATCTATGTATCAAACATTCTCCCCCTGCAGGCTTTAAATAAATATGGCTTTGAAATGTGTAGCTTGCTCATACATGGAGGGCAGCGTCTGTGGTCAGCTCAGATTCCCAGCTGTTAGAATGGATTTTAATGGTGACCCAGTTACATATCTACAGTAAAAACAGCAAAAAACACATGCAACACTCCAGCATCTAACATGTTTATGTGTGTGTCTAGTATTTGTACACAACTTTCAACAAAAAATGAATAATAAATTGCATTTTAAAACTTGCAAGTTAGCGTATGCATTAGAATTTGTGCATTAGAGTGCATGACTCCTTTTCTTACAGTGGTCGCAGAACTGGCCTGAACTCTAAAACTATGCACAAGAATGACAATCACTTCATCGACAAGTTGCAGCACATAACACTGTTCCAGGTCTAAATGGATAATCAATTAACCTGTCAGTCACATGTCCAAGGCAACGCCCAGAGTGGAGCATCTGTCCATATCTGAAACTTCATAAAGTTTTTATTCAATAGAGGAACCTCTATGGCACCACTCATTTTAAGTAAAGCAATAACCGCACTGTGCAAGCGTCCAGAACTTAACTTGGTAACACAGCAACTCTGTTTACAGCCATCAATCAAGTACATTCCCCCCCTCCCCCGCTCGCTCTACACCAAACATTTGGATATTGATCCATCTCCTCTGAGTGACAGAACAAGAGTCATTTCCTCTCCAAAAAACACTTCAACAGATGTTAATTTAATAATGTGCTGGAGAAAAAGCCAAGAAACAAATGGAGAGAAGGGCATTAACAGCTCCCAGCTGGCAGCGGCTCAGCACTTAATGCTGACATTAAAGCTTCGTCAAAAAAAAAGTGTAAAGTGTCTCTCCATCAAGAAGATGGGGAGAGTTTTATTTTGCACAGTTTTAGTCTTTTCATACCATTCAAATTTACCACGGTGAGGTGATAATGAAAAGGATGATTGTGGGTGACTGGCTATTAGAACATACATATGTATCCTTGCAGACATTAGTGTGGGCAGACAAATAGCTTTGATATACTGGTATTCAATGCTTTATAAGGTCTGGGCAATGTTACAAGCTTATGTATGCACATTTCAATGATGTTAAAGCCAAGTATGCATCAGAGAGTCAAAATAAAAAGCACCAGCATCATACAGAAAAGAACTTAAAAGGCTCTCAAATCATATTGCATCTACTTTTCAATCAACTTCACTATGAATATATTTAAAATGTAACTTGGCTACAAACTGCCTTCATTATGTTTATGTGAACAGTTTGTTCATGTTTACATATTTCTGCATTAGAACCAGCTATTTGCAGATGATACCATGACAGAAACAATAATGGCTTCATTCTGGTGGAATTACCTGTGTATTTAGCCATGCAATCATGCAATAATTTTTTAAATATTCAATAATACTGTGCATGTAACTCCCTGATGTTTAATGTACCCAACAGGGCGTAACAATATAATGTGAAAATGTTTAAACACAATTACTGACATTCAGTGCTGGAAAATCATGTTAACTAAAAACAAATAGCTCTCATATCTTAGTTTACTGTATTATTTTGCATCTGTATGTGTGTGTGTGTCCAGTCTTACCGTCTGCTACCTCCAGCTGGGCCTTGGCCATGATGCTGCCTGCCACAGTGAGGGCCTGGCAGATATAATACCCTGCATCAGAGCGCTGCACTGACGAAATGGTCAACTCCCCATTAACAGATACAGAAACACGGCTGTCCCCTTGTGTCGGCTGGTTGGGAAACAAAAGGTCCTATAGGGAGTAAAAGTAGAGAGTAAAGTAAATAAAAGGGGAAGGCAAACTTCAGCAAACCAACAGTATAACATTTATCAGCAAGAACCTCCTGTAAAGAAGAAGTTTTACCCTCTATTTTCTTTTGATTCACATTTTTCATCTGAAAGTGAGAAATTACTAGACTTCCTTTTAACTGCTCTAACAGTGATCTGAATATCAGTCACAACTAATTTGTTTAAAGAAGGTACTTGATCTTTATAAACCCTCATAAACTAGATTTTGTGTCTCACACAAACTTCTCCACTGCTTAAAACAGATTATGTGACTTGGGGCTATATATTTTAATTTGAAGGAGATAATATTGATTTCTGTATTCCTGTCACCAATAGTTACTTAAACTATCCTAAATAATAGCTGTTACTAAGTGTTGATTATCAAGAAAGGAGAGCAGATAATGTGTTTTACGTTTTATAGCTTAACATCTTTAGACAACATTTAAACAAACCTCCAAATATGCATTCTATAAGCTCTCATATTCCTACAACAATGTCCTGTTCGGTTAAAAAAACTGGGTCAGTGTCTCTCTTCTATGTGATCTGAATGGCAGTTTACCCCCAGAGTGATAATCCTGCTTTGATAACCTGCAGTCATGGTCATGAAATTGAGGCATCAGCGTTGTCCGTTTCTGCACCCTGAGCTGACAAGCTGATGGGCAGGAAAGGACATTAGCCTGCTTTCATTATGTCTAATGACTCTAATGCAGCACATGACATTGCTTCTTGCTCAGTGAATTGGCTGAGACTGGTGTAGATTGATGATAAATGACCACTTCATTATCTGAATGTGGAACAGAACCACTCTGCTGCCCCCTGGTTCGATCCTTTTAATCAGCTTCCTGGACGCTTTTTTATTGTAGATACTTTACTGATGATGCTGGTGCAGCAGAATATATGTCTGTATAGCAAGATGGGAAATTATTCCCCATCGAGCATACATACCCACATGACATAATATAAACAAGTGCATTTTGTCAATATCAGCATCCTCACCTGGCTGCCCTCTCGTTGCCAGAAGACAGTGGGCTGAGGTTTGCCTCTGGTCTCGCAGGGAAACGTAGCTGTTCGTCCTTGCGCGACAATCTGGTCGCGGGGTCGCACCACAAACTGGGGCGCCTCTGAGGTTAAAGGTAAAATAAACCATTACACAACAGCAACGATGGACATTAGAGTGCATATTACAGGAGGACTAGTCTAAAATAAAAATATTTAGACTGAAACTTCACCTGAAAACTGCAATATTCATGCACTAGGACTTAGTTATTTTTTTTTAAAAACCTATTTACTGACTATGCTAATTAAACAAGCCATCCATTCAGCTGCCGGGACATAAGAATGAATGATATCTAATTAGCAGGGTATCTTATTATCCTTATCGATCAAGATTTGAACTCAAACAAACGAACTATACTATTTCTGGACCCTAATTTTGACAGAAGTGAGGTGGTAAATTCACTGTTTCTATAAAAATCTGCCAGTGTAAGTCAGGAATTGATAGTAACAATGTAGATATGCATGTCCAACATTAGTTTGATGAATGTGTTGTGGAATGCCACAATAGTCCATGCATACATGTTCGTGATCAAAAACATAGAAAAAAAGAGCATCGCATGCACAATGGGATCAGCTCTTACTTACCGACGGGGCGAGCTGGTGACACAACAATGGTGTGGGTGAGATTTACACACGACACAGAGAGAAGGACAGCAGAGGAGTAGAACAGAGGGACAGAAAAAAATAAGAATGAAAATCAGAGATGAATGAGATGGAGTTGGGTTTCCATCCATGAAGTTTAAGAGGGGAAGGAGGGTGGAGCTCAGTCACCAGAAGCAGGTGATGGCATGGGCCTCAAGGAGATAGCACCTTGGCAACATTAGGGGGGAGGGGTAACAAGTGCCAAAACCCACTGACTGAACAATTTATCTGTTAACACATTACAGATTAACACATTCACACAGTCAGCAGATCTGTTTGTATATTGATTTTTTCATGCAAATGGGATCAAGTTTGTTCTCCCTCTATATTATTAAACCCAATAAGAATTTTAACCTGCAATGTTACAATGAAAATATGACAACATAAACACCTGAAGTGACAAATTCAGTCCTTTAGCTTTCTTGTTGATCACTTTCTTTGAAAAATTAATGTTATTTAAAAAAAACAAACAAACAAACAAAAAAAAAACTGTCCATTGTTTGCTGCCTTAGGGTGCAGGTTTTGTATCAGTGACCTGTGTTGACTCACAATACATGATGCATCTGATATTTTCCCATTAAATTCAGAAATCTGGCTTTAACATAAGTGATACATTGCTCATATTGCGTCTTGTTTGGCTTCAACACTAATCTTAAGATTGGGTTGGAAAATGATTCATATAATTCATGCATGAGTAATAGGAACAAGAATAAGAATCCAATATATGAAATATGTAAAATAAAGAAGAAATGAATAGTTAATGTAATGAGATCAGTTATGTTCCGTCTGTGTGATGATGTATGATATAATTATTCATTAGTTACGAATGCGTTATTGGCTATTTCCAAGTGAACTGTTATATTTTTTTAAATTTATACGAATAACACTTTCAGACTCTCTAGTTGACAACATAAAAGGCATAAAGCAGAAGGGATTTGGCAAAAGCTGTATTTTTTTTTTTTTTATTTTACAATACCAACCTTTACGAAATAGCTTCCTCTCATTGATATGGTGTAAATATGGAGTGAGTGGGCTGGAAGGAGAATGAGCCCCTCAGGAGAAGTCATAACAGTTCACTTAGAAGCTGGTTAGATTGTTCATATCTGGAGCCTAGCTGGAGATCTGAAACAATCAACAACATCTGTCTGCTATATGAAAGAAAGGCTGAGGCCAGGCCCAGCCTTGCAGCAGGGGGGCAATAACGCTCGTAAAGTGGGCAATAAAGGACTGATTGTACTGCGGCCTGCTTCGGGGAGATACAAAAATAAAAAAAATATATATCAGGGTTGGGTTATGAGCTTCACCAAGTGTGAGTCCACAAGCACTTTACCCACCTCTGATGGTCAGGTAGGCAGAGGCCTCCACTTTACCCACACGGTTCTCCGCTTGGCAGGTAAAAGTTCCCTGATCACTGACTGAAGCTTTCTTTATCCTCAGCACAAAGTCCTCTTTCTCATATCGGATGTCATACCTGGAGACAGAGAGGAGCAGCGACATTGACGTATCAGCTTGATTTCCTCAAACCTGAGGATCACTGACAATTACATGCATATTAAGATGTTCATTATAACAAAGTAAATGCAATCAAACGGCAATGAAAATTGAATCAAGGTGGTGTAAACTTGTGTGATGCCTCAGATGGAAGCTTTTATAAAGGTTGTGTCATTTTTGATAGAATAAAGACAGACTTTCTAAGGCAATTAAGACTCCCTGCTGCACACACTCTGCTACAGAGGCAGAAAAAGGGGAGCAATTATGCTCAGATGAAGGCATGGAAAAATGAAAGGTGCTTTCAGCTGGAACCCTAGCTGTTCAACTATTTCAATATTTATAAAGACGAGCCACCCACTGTGGTGTGGGCTATGCAGTATGCTATACTATACGTGTGTGTGTGTATCTTTGTAGGAGAGAGCAAGTAAAAGAGAGGGAGACAGAGACAGAGGGAGAGAGATAGACAAACAGTCTGAGAATAAGGGAGTGGCACAGTCTGACAAACTGAATTTGATGAATGAGCCAAGCAGCACGATATGACTAATTCATAGATATGTTCCATGCATCGGTGTGTATCCACCAGTGCGGCATACTGTAAGGCAGCATTGGTGCAGTTAGCGTGAGAGGAAACATCTCAGCTAACAGAGTTTAGATAAGCGCCTCAGAGGGGCAACAAACAGGATGAGGAGGAGAGGCTCTCCCTTCTCTTGGGTCCCTTTTGGCGTGAGAGATCCTGTGAAATTGTCTAGCCAGCCATACTGATTCAGAGATGGGAGGCAAGTCAGGCAGAGAAATGGCACAAGGGGTGAGAAAAAGTCACATCTGAAATAGATGTTCCAAAGGGTGTGGGCAGAATATCGATGGGGGCTGTGGGGTCTGTCCAGACTCTGGTGAGGACTCCATTCACAGCACATCTTGACCCAGATACAGACTTCCCATGAGGCTGACAGGTTTAGGAGAAGAATGAAGGAGGTGGAAGGAGGGAAGTGAGGCGAGGCAGGATTGAAAGTAGGACATGTTTCTAGAGTCAAGGGGTGCCGAGGTAGAGGGCACCACTCTGGGTTTGCAGACAGACTGCCAGACAGAGAAACAGGCAGCTATTAGTCCACCACACAATCCATTCTTACTCGTGTCACACCAGAGAGGGTATCGTTCTGTTGTCTTACAGCAGTAATGGCTTACAGCATGTGCAGGTTAAACTTGTAGCACAAGTAAATGCATCTCGTTTTTCAGCAGATGACAGGACTTCAGTTACACATTTAAAACTGAAAAGTAAGTTTCACATTGTTGATTTGCTAGATTTTGAGCATCACATGTTTCATATTTACTTTAGTATTTTTAGTTAATACTCCTGTTTTTTGGATTCACTTAAAGCTTCACTTCCCTGATTAAAATTCAACTGGTAATTGAAGATATCCAAAAAAAAAATTGTAGGATTGGTTTTAATTGCCAAAATTTCATCAATCAGAGGCAGGAGATCAGTTCGGAGCCACGAATAAACCAGTGAAAGAGATCATAAAACTACATGGAAATGCAATGCATCTGATTTCTAAAACATCCATTATAAATAGTGCTTAAACCTAACAGAGAAATTGAAAGGTTTTGATGGATGGCCAGATTGTAAAATGAAGCATGCTGCAATTGCAAGAACAAAATGCTCAGCAATAACTATTAAGACCCACATGACAGGCTGATAATGCCTTTTAGAACAAGTGTTCTGATGGAGATGCAATGCAATTAATGTGCGCTTATGATGTGGATCCACAAGGGGTTAATCAAACCACAGGAACCCCATACAATATGATGCAATTGAGAACAACAACATCACAAACCCAATACTAATAGCTGTGCTTCAGCATTTATCTTCAAGACTTTTTATTGCTTCAATATACACGCATGAACATATGCACATAAACACAGAAAAACACACTACACATATTCACACATATTCCTCACCTGCTGCGGGGGATATCCACGTCCTCTTTTTTCCAGCGCAGTGTGGGCTGTGGGTCACCACGGACCTGACACCTGAACTCCACCGTCTCATCAACTAAGACCACCTGGTTCACAGGCCGTTGCACAAACACCGGTCTTTCTGGATGTGGGCAGCGCAAATAACATAGAGGCTAAATATACTGTTGACAGAGTGATAAATGCTGTTTGCTGAATGTATGTGCTAGTGTGCACTAAATACCTGGGAAAAAAATCTTTTTTTCCCCCCTTTCTAACAGAGGAAAAAGAGTTGTGTGTCAGACTTCTTACCAAACACTGAGAGCTGAGCTTTTTCACTTTCTCTCTCTCCAACCATGTTGGCCGCCACACACACATATATCCCTGTATCAGTCTTCTTGGTGTTTGAGATGGTTAGCTTTCCTCCACGAACCTGCCAAATAAATGCATGAAATTACAATGAACAAAGTTATTACCTTTGTAACAGCTCTGGGTGAATGTTAATAGGTGAATCACTGAGTGTGTGATTAAGAGTATCATGTATCAGAGTATCTGGGTCATGTAGAAAGGTGCTGTAAAGAGGTGCTAAAGAGCGCTCCCCGAGGAGGGACCCACCGTGATCCTGTTATCTTTGAGGTCAAGGCGAGCTTTATCTTTCCTCCAGAAGGTGGTGGGTTCAGGGTGCCCACGTGGAGGCTGACACTCGAGACTGGCAGTCTCCCCTACAGCCACCACCACATCCTGCGGGTTCTGTCTGAAGTCATCACGTAACACTGCGAGAGGAAATGAAGACACTGTTAGAGTGGCTAATCCAGTTGATTAGTTGGAAGTTTTGTCAGATTCCAGGATGTGAACCAGAGAGTCCCTCTGAGACTGAGCTGTCCTGGGTCTCCTGAACTCTACCACCTTTCACTACTGTGAGTCCACAGACAGTTCTATCAAGAGCACCTTAAGGATCCTCAGTAATCTCCCAGTTTCAATAATACAGCTGTCCTCCTGAGGGAGGTGTGGGCTCTTCTCTGATCTAACTGACTAAATGTTAGAGTTTGCATAGCCAGGTAGGATATACAGGGCCATATACAAAGGGGAGACAAGTGAGAGAACAAGAAACAGTCAACCTTCAGAATTCATACAAAAAGGTGTAGAGAAAGAAGTGAAAGAGCATGTGTTGAAATTCAAACATAACTAAATATCTACAGCTCAATAGCAGCTTCTTAATGGAAGATTCCTGACGTTCCACAAAGTAAAAGTGTTGCATGGAACAAATTATATTACTCTCAGTATTCTATAAGCAGCATAAACAACTGTAAAAGTTAACCCTTTCCATAGCTATTGACCCCATAGAAATGTGTGGCGGTCTGTATATTCAGGATCTTGTCCTTTGCTATCAACCAAGTTA